>CAUYTI010108703.1:0-108064 GCA_963575145.1 Galago senegalensis | reverse complement strand
TTGGCTTGCTGGATTTTTTGTCATCTTTCCACCCCTTCTCTTGGGTCTAAATCTTGACTTCTGTGCCTCCAACATTGTTGATCATTTCTACTGTGACACTACCCCTCTCCTGCAGATTTCCTGCACGGACACACAGCTCCTCAAGAGGATGGGATTTGTCTCCACCTTAGTGACACTCTTGGTCACACTGATAATGATGATAAAAATCCCTTCAACTCGTCAGAGGAAAAAGACTTTTTCCACATGTTCTTTTCATATGATTGTGATATCCCTTTCTTTTTTTTTTAATTGAATGGTAACTATGTACATTAATGCACTTCTGGGGTACAGTGTGGTGTTTTCACATACATTCTGAAACACTTCCATCAAACTGGTTAGCATAGCCTTCATGTCATTTTCTTAGTTATTGTGTTAAAAAGTTCATGTTCTACTCTTAGAAAGATTCACTTGTACCCTTTTAAGATAAACCACAGAAGTGATCCCTCTAATTCCCCTCCCACCACCCATTTACCCCCACCCACCTCCTTACCATATTCTTATGCGGTTATTATGTTATAGCTTTTATATAAAAGGTATAAATTAATTTCATAATAGGGATATGTACATTGGATACTTTTTCTTCCATTCTTGTGATACTTTGCTAACAAGAACATTTTCCAGCTCCACCCATGTGAACATGAAGGATGTAAAGTCTCCATCTTTCTTTATGACTGCATAGTATTCCATGGTGTACATATACCATGGTTTGTTGATCCATTCGTGGATCGATGGGCACTTGGGCTTCTTACATGACCTGGCAATTATGAATTGGGCTGCAATAAACATTCTGATACAAATATCTTTGTTGTAATGTGATTTTTGGTTGTCCGGGAATATACCTAATAAAGGAATTGCAGGGTCAAACGTTAACTCTTTTGTTAAATTTTCCAATTAACCTAAAACTGCTTTAAAAATAAAGGTTATATTAAGACAAGTAAGAAAATGTAAATAATTAAAATTAGATTTAAAAGTATCTGTTGCAGGAAAATGGCACTGTCATAAGGTTATCTAATGATAATTGTATATAAATTTATTGAATCCCCCTATTTTATTTCAATGTATAGACATAGCGAAATGGACTCTAGGTAATTTTTGATTTACAAATCATATGGTAGTACAAAAATATCAACTAATGTAAAATAACGCTGACCAAGAGAGTGCAAATGATATAAAGAAGGCATTCGCTTTATACATTATCTTCTTTTAATGTTACCGCAAACAAATTACAAAACAAACTCTTCATAATTTGGGGAAAGATCATGCAATTTCAAGTTTACATGGGTGTAGTCCAGAAAATTATCTATTCTCAGCATGAGGAAAGAGTCTCATCCCTCAATGAGAATAATTTGCTGCATTGTTAAAATGTGGATAGTGGAGGAGGAGCTTATTATTATAATAAATACAGTCATCTCCACATAGTTACATACTTCTTGTGGATTTTGAGAAACTCTATACTCTGATATCTGTATCATTATCAGAAAGATTATCCTGTGCTGACACATATAATCTGAAATCTTTTCAGGAAAGCTTATCCAGTGGGCCAGATTAGGATAAGCATCTATTCTTAAGTGTGTCTTAATTCACTGCCAAAAATAAATTTATATATATGTGACCTTTGTCATCTAATCTGTGTGTTTATGCGTGCATATGTGTGTTTCCTCTTAGTATTGGGAGGACATAAGACAATAAAGAGATGTTATTTGGTGACTATTATTTAAAATCCCACAATATGTTAATATGTTTAAAATGATAATTGAAAACATAAGAAGTCATATAAAGTCAAAGTAAGGAATACCTAAGCACACTATATCCCCCAGGAATGAATTAAAAGAAGTTTGTTGTCGAGGCAGAATTCTACAGATCTGGATATATATAACACAAGTATATATATATATGTATGCATGTGTGTGTGTATATGTATATATATAATATCATTTTTTTAAAAAGTATACAGAAACTTTAAATGAAAAGGCCATGAGCCCATGAATGTAGGTAGCTTCTAGATGCTAAAAAAGATATATGTATTTTGAAATATTTCGAGGCACAAACGGTTTATTTTTATGTGAATGAATTGTACAGTGGTGAAGTTGTGAAGTCAGGCCTTTTAGTGTACCAAACACTCCAATAGTACACATTGGCCCAATAAGTAACTTTCCACCCCCCAGGTTCCTTCCACCCTATCCCCTTATGTGTGTCCAGTGTCCATTACACCACTCCGTATGTCCATTATTATCCATTGCTTATCTCTCACATATAAATAAGAATATCTGGTGTTTATTTTTCCATTCCTGAGATACCTCATGTAGTTCTATCCATTCAAAGACACTATTTAATTGTTTTATTGCTGAATAGTATTCTGTGGCATGTTTGTGTGTGTGTGTGTGTGTATCTATCTATCAAGTGTATACATGTGTATGTGTGTGTGTGTGTGTGTGTGTGTGTATCTGTATGGAAAATATCCAGCCATGTAATATAATAAACAATAGAGATATTTATTGAAAAACATGCAAAATATACTATACATAGACCAATGCCACCTCAATCCTCTTTAGAGTAGGTACCTTGGGACTTCATGCAGTTCTTCATTGTCTTTTCCAAAAAAATTTTTTTAAAACCCTCTGCAAAATCCTTTGTTAGAATCCTTGTTGTATTTTCCAGAATCTTGTTGACAGTCCAAAATATCTTACCTTTCAAAGGCAATGTTAGTTTTGTGAAAAAGCTCAGGTTGTAAGACACCAAATCTGGGCTGTAGGGGCCTGAGTCACCTGGACGATTTGATGTATTGCCAGATGACTTCCATTGGGTTGATTGAACCTTCTTTTCTGGATCATAGCCATAGACACATGATTCTTTTTTAGTAATGATGTTCTTGATAAAATCTGGTTCCCTGGTGGAAGTTTGGAACAAGCCATTAGCAAATACAGCACAGTGCTCTTTCTGCTTGAATAACAGTAGTGTGGAATGTATTTTGCCACAGCATATTTCATGCGGGGATCTTGTATCAAAATCCCCAGATCAGCTTTTAGTTCTCCACCTTGTCTGTCGCTGATCGGTGATGCAGCCTGTACACTCCTACCATTCTCAGATGTCCTGCTTGTTACAGGCCTTCCAGAATATGGATCACTTTCAGCAGATACTGGACCATCTTTGAAGTACTTGTGCTACATTTTTGATTTGCACTGCACTCATTGCATCATCCTGGAAAGCTTTCCAAATCATCTGAATTGTTTCTGTGGGAGAATGTTCAAGATTACTGCAAAATTTGAAGGAGATTTTTTGCTCTACTTGCTCATTTTGAATTTGATGGTCACATAAAACATTTGCTCACTCAAAGGTGTCTAGTGCCCACTGATGAGTGCAGTGAAGTTGTCATTGTCCATGAATGTACATTCCACTCCACTCTCCTTGGCTGCCGGGTTACATCAATGTCACCCAAACTCGTCTCATTATATTAACAATGGCTGGATACTTTCCAGACAGGACTCATCTACTGCATTTTCTTTATCCAATCATTTAAGTTTATTGCACATATTTGCAATTGTGAATTGTGCTGTGATAAACATATGAGTGCAGGAGTCTTTTTGATATTATAACTTCTTTTCCTTTGGGTAGATACCCAGTAGTGGGATACAGGGATCAAATGGTAACTCTACATTTATTAAAATGTTTCTTTGAGGCATCTCCACACTGTTTTCCTTACGGGTTTTACTAATTTACATCTCTAACAACACTGTGGAAGTATTCCCTTTTCATTGTGTCTGTGCCAACATCTACTATTATTTGACTTTTTATTAATGGGCATACTGACATGGGTAAGATGGAATCTCATGGTGGTTTTAATTTGAATTTTCCTGATAATTAATGATATTGAGAATTTTTTAATGTTTTTGCTGTCCATTTATATATCTTTTTTTGAAAAATATCTGCTCAAGTGTTAGCTCACTTTTTAATGTCTTTTTTTTTCTCTGCCTCCTTTGGCTGACTTGAGCACCTTGTAGATTCTAGATATTATTCCTTTGTTGGTTATACAGTTTGAGGATATTTTCTCAAATGTGTAGGTTGTCTGTTTACTCATTTATTATTTCTTTTGCTATACAGAAACTTTTTAGTTTAACTAAATCTCATTTGATTATTTTTGTTTTAGTTGTATTTTCTTTTGATTTCTTAGTCATAATTCTTTGCCTGGACCAATGTCCAGAAGAGCTTTTCATAGGTTTTCTTCTACAGATGTTATAGTTTGAAGTCTGATGTTTTGTATATAATGAAAGATAAAGATTCAGTTTTATTCTTGTTCATGGGCCTATTCAGTTCTCCCACCACCAGTTTACTGCCATTTTCAAAGTGCATTTTTTTTTTTTTTTTTTGGTCTGCTTTGTCAAACACCACCTAGTTATAGGCAAATGGTTGTATATCTAGGTTCTCTATTCTGCTCCATGGTACTTTCACATCAGTACCATGCTGTTTGGGTTAATATAAACTTGTAGCATAATTTAATTTGGGTAAAATTATGCCTCCAGATTTTTTGTTCTTGCTTAGAATTTCTTTGGTTACTCAGAACCTTTGCAATTTCATATGAAATGTAGGATTTTTTTTTCTAATTCAGCCAAAAAGTGATATTAGTATTTTGACAAAAATAACATTGAATCAGTAAATCACTTTGGGCAATATTGATTCTTCTAATCCATGAACATAGGACATTTCTTCATTTAATTTGTTCATCTACCATTTATTAGTGGTTTTTAATTCTCCAGAAGAGATCTTTCACCTACTTGGTTAAGTTTGTTTATAGTTATTTTATTTTCTTTGTAACTATTGTAGATGATACTGAGTTCTTTTATTCTCTCTTTGGCTGTGATTAGTGTACAGAAATGCTTTTTGTGAACATTAATTTTATAATCTTAAGCTTTATAGAATTCATCAATTCCAGGAGTCTGTTGGAGGAATTTTTAGGGTTTTCTAGATATGAGATCATATCATACACAACAGGCATAGTTTGATCTCTGCATTTATGTTTTGGATGCCCTCTATTTCTTTCTTCTGCCTGATTAATTTGAGTAAGACTTCCAGCAATATGTTTAGTAGAAGTGAGTATCCTTTACCTATTTCAGTTTTTAGGGGGCTGCTTTTAACTTATTCCCATTTAATATGATGTAATTGGCATCTGTGTCATGGAATCTGTAATAGGTGCATTTACACACATAAGAAATTGTCTAAGCTCATACTAGAGAGTATCAGGTTCACCATATTCTCAGTACCATTCTCAGGGTAATTTACTAATCTATTGATATTACATGGTGCATTTAAGAAAGAGTGATGTAAGTTTGTATTTTGAATATCTTCAAAGCATGAATTAAGAATTGGCATTGACATTCTTTTATGTGAATTTGTGTACAAAAATTTGGGAATATCAAAAACTAAATTGCTAATTAATGTATAGAAATCTAGATAAACTAACAAAATAATTTACATAAATAATTGTGACAAATCAAACTTGTAGTACTTTTCACTATAAATTATAGTTCAGATTTATGTAGTTATTTGTTACAGATACCTGTTCTGAATAGCATCCTAAATGTAAACAAATTTTCCCCAATCATGCTGGGTCAATTTAGGCAATAACACACTTCAGAGTAAGTCCTTAAATTAAGCATACGATTGGAAGATCAAGGTTGAAAATATATATTTTTCAAAATTCTTTGTAAAAAACTGTTCTTAGGTTTACACATGTGCTCTAAGACAAAATTCTCTTTAATTAAAACTCTGTCTTACCTTGGACAGGATACAAGATTTTTCTGATTCAACTTTCCTTCACCTGTGAAGTTGAAATTGTTAAAGGGAAATTTTAGACAAATTAATTTAGTAGCCTTTATTTGATTAAAGAATGATTATGAATGGGGCAACACTTGGAAACAACAGAAGTTGAGAGACCTCCACCCAGCAATTGGCCAGGAATTATTTATAGACAGAAATAGAAAGTGACATATAGAAAGGGCTTAATTGTCTATTGCTCAGCATTAGCCCTAGTTGAGCATGATGTGATGAGGCATTTGTCTTATGTGGATATGATCTGATCATTTCACAGATTAGAAATGGCTGAAGTTGGCTAATGTGATTGGCTGGGACTCAGCTACTTGTCATAAAAATACATTTTTAAGTGACAGTGTAGAGTATACAGAGGTTGTTTGGGCCAAACTTAATTTAATGAAATAATATTGACTAGTTATGGTTTTATCCAAACAAAACCTATATTCTGAAGCATACTACTTTATACTTTGTGATTTAATTGGGTCCACATAACTGGCTCTGGATGGTGAGCATAAGATACATTGTCACTTCTGGCCAAAGCATCTAATTGCTGGTGTGCTCTTTTGTTATGCTGTAGTATCAGAGGAAGTGCCTAATGTTGAGATTTTAGAGATTGTTAAAAGGAAAACTTACGATAAATTATATTATCGTATTAAATTATTATTTAAATACAATGGACCTTTTCTGAGTAAAAATTCCTGAATCAGACAACACTCACAACCAGAATAACTTCAAAGAGCTCCCATTCCAAAATTTAACAGTCAGTATCTATAGACAGAATAGAGAAGTAAAATATGGAAATAGCTTGAATGATTATAGTTAAGTTTTGCTGTATTTGGAAATAGTCTGATCAGTTGGCCACCTGTAATTGACTGAAGCTCAGCTGCTATGATTGGCTAAATTTCAGTTATGTGTTACAAAAATTGGACTACTAAATTAGGTTTCTTGTATGTTTACACAAGTTAGATTGTTATTTAATACATAGGACTTAAAGTACTGATACATTCTGAAAGCAATGCCCTCCTGCCATTTAATTTGACAAGTTGAAAATCAAAGCAACTAGAACCACAGAACATCATGACCCCAGAGAATCACTTGGACTTGTGTTAATTTTAAGGTTAATAGGAAATAAATGTTTGTAGAGCTACTGAGACTATGGGGGTATCTGTCTCCTTACATAACTTAACTTATAATGACTAAACAGTTCTCATATTCATAAAATTATTATACATTATTTAATTCAATTTCATATTTTACATATTTGATTTTTAAAATTCTAATGGAGTTTATTTTTATGTATAAAAATAGAGACTATTTTTCTCTGTATAAAAATCAAATTATCAAACATTATATGTAGCAGGCAATTTAATATCACAGAGTCAAGCTTGTTGCTTTAATAAACAACAATACTGATCTAAGGAAATTTTTCTAACTGGGCAAAATAAGTGAACAGCAACCTAAGTTAAATTTTACTTCTCGCGGTTTTCAATACTGATAGAAATTTCATATATACTACCACGAATTAAATTAATGTTATAAATGGAAAATAGGGAAAGAGAAATAGAAGGAATGACAGAAAGATAGAAAATAGGTGGAGAGGGAAAATATGATCCCTTAAAGGCCTATTTGTATACTGGACCATGTAGTAATTTTATCACATATTACTGACATTTATAAGTTTATCATTGACTTCTACATTTTGTTTAAAGATAGAGAAGTGAGAAAATAATTTATTTTTGTGTAAGGTATGTGAAAATAAGATAGATTTTTCATCCCAGCAAAAGAAATGTATTACATGCATCTAGGAAGTGTAGTCATGATGATAAAGTAACATGTATATATTTAGATGTAAGTTACTATTAGTTTGTGTATCAATAGAGGAGGATTAAAAGTATTAGGTAGATAAAAGAAAAATATGACATATTTTGCATAAGCTGTTGAAAGGATAATAAATATTCTGTTCAAACTAACAATACTCAAACATAATTTCTGAAACCTTCTTGTTGCCAAAAAAAAAACACCCAAAACAAATTGAATTACATATGTAAAAAAGTTTTCAGACTATGAAAGCAACTTGCTAGATTGCTCATTAAATGGAAAGTCAAAATGAATTAGAAGGCATTTAAAATTCTTTTCCATCAGTTTTTTATAATTAGGCTTTAAAAGCTAAAAATTAAGAAGCTTTGGATCAGAGGTGAAGGAAATCTTATTGTTGCCCTTGATTAAGTCTGAAAACATTCTCTCAGGCTAGGAATAAAAGCTCTGAGCTTATTTCTGACTGATTAATTATTACCAGTGTTATAATATTTCCTATGGAATTAAAACAAATTGAATGTCAGTTTAGAATTTCACATAGCAAAAAGTCATTGGTAATGAAATGAATGAAATTCTCTATGGAACAATTTGTTCTATATGGGAAATTTAAATCATTCTATTAAAATTACATGCATAATTCTAATTATGAATTTAGACAATTATGTCAACAGCTTGAAGAGGGTTGAACTACATATTTCATTATAGATTTTTCCCAAGTACTTTCCTCATTGTAATTTAACTCTGCTCAATATTATTATTAAAAAAAGTCTTGAAATAATTATTAATGTATTGATTCCTATAAAGTTGATTAAAACTGGCAGTGATATTATAGAATAGCAATTTCCTATTAAGAAATTCAAGACCAGGGAAGAAATCCATTTCTTAAGGTTCTTTCTTGGAAAGCATTCTGGAATTTTTTTTTTCAAATTTAATGTAGTTATGAAAAGAAATACTCTTTTTCAAGTTTAAGCCAAATACTAACTTACATGAAAATGAAAATTCACTTTTGTGCAGAAACTACTCTTTTAAAATGATTTTCTTAGAAATATAATTCAAAATAGAATTTAGTAACTTTTGAAATGGGTTACTATATCTATATATCTGGTCATTAAAATCTCCTTGAAAATTGAACACTTTGAAAAGACCAAACATAATTGTCAAAGCTTATAGATAGGAAATTATACACAACTAATTCTTTACTATACTTCAGTAAATCAAAATATTTATAGTAAATGTACAGTTTTGTTCAATTTTCAGAACCAAAATATAAATATAGTTCTTTTATTTGTATGTATGTATGTATGTATTACTAAATATTCAGGGGTTAAAATGTTTTTGGTTACATGATAACTTCGTAATTCTTTAATCATGACTAAAAGTGTGCCTATCACCCAAATAGAGTTCATTACACCCATTACGTAGATTGTCATGCATCCCCTCCTCCTTCCTCACCCTCCCAGATTTCCACTGAGTTTTCCTTCCCTCTGACCAAATGTGTGCTTCAGTTAGTTCTAATTTAATAGCAAGTACACACAGTGCTATTTTTTTTATTAGACACTTAGGAATAATGGTCTTTAATTCCTTCTGAAATATTGCAGGAAGCATTCATACACCCTTATTTTAATGCCTGAATAGTATCTCTTTCATGACTTGATGGGGACCTGGGTTAATTACACATCTTTGCAATTGTGAATTGTGCTGCAACAAATATTCAAGTGTGGGCGTCTTTTTGATGAAATGACTTATTTTTCTTTGTATGGATACTCAATAATGCAATTGCTGCGTGGAATTAGGAATCTCCATACTGTTTTCCCAAGGGGTTGTGTTAATTTGCAGTCCAACCAACAACGTGTAAGTGTTCCATTCTCTCTTTATCCACACCAGCATCTACAGTTTTTGAACTTTTAAATAAAAGCCATTCTAAAAGAGGAAATCTGCTATCTCATTGTAGTTTTAATTCACATCTGCCTGATAATTAGTGACATCAAGCTTTTTAAAATATGTTTGTTGGCCATTTGTCTATCTTCTCCTCAACATGACCAAGTGGGCTTCATCCCATAGATACAAGGATGGTTTAATATATGTAAATCAATAAATTTGATTCACCACATAAACAGAAGCAAAAACAAAGAAGATATGATCATCTCAATAGATGCAGAAAAAGCATTTGACATATTCAGCACCTTTTCATGATAAAAACCCTCAACAAGCAACATAAAGAAACATATCTCAAAATTATAAAGCCATGTATGACAAACCCATAGTAAACATCATAGTGAATGGGGAAAAGTTTAAAGTATTCCCCTAACTGACGTTAAGACAAGGGTGCCATGAGCACCACTTCTATTCGACATAGTTCTGAAAATTCTAGCCAGAGCAATCAGGCAAGAGAAAGAACAAAGGGTATCCAAATAGGAAAAGGAGCTCAATCTAACACTTTTCATTGGTGATATGAACTTATAGCTAGAAAACTCCAAAGCTTCCACCAAGAGATTCCTGGAATTGATCAATAAATTCAGCACAGACTCAGGTTACAATCTCAATGTACACAAATCAGTAGCATTCCACACATTGATAATAGTTAATCTGAGAGTTGAATCAAAGACACAATAGAAGCAAAGAAAATAAAATGCCTAGGAATATACTTAACCAGGGAGCCAAAATATCTCTACAAATAGAACTAAAAACACGAGGAAAGCATTTACAGATGACAGACAAATAGAAAAACACTGTATGTTTGTTGATCTGTAGAATCAACATTGTTAAAATGTCTACACTACCCAAAGTGATTTATCAATGAAAATTCCCAAGAAATACCAAAATCAAATTTCATAAATATAGAAAAAGTAATTCTAAGCTTCATTTGCACCAGCAAATATCCCAAATAGCCAACACCATCTTAAGCTAATAGAGCAAATCTGGTATCACATTACTAGACTTCCAACACTACTACAAGGCTATAGTAATCAAAACAATATAGTATTGGCACAAAAATAGAAACATACACCAAGGGAACAGAACAGAGGATCTAGATAAAACCATCCTCATATTGCCAGAAAAACAGATCAAAACATTCACTAGGGCAAAGAATTCCTTTTCAACAAATGGTGTTGGGAAAATTGGATAGCCAGATGTAGAAGATTGAAACAGGAGAAATAGGATCTATCCCACTCATTATTCACAAAAATTAATTCACAAAGCACAGCAGCCTTAAACCTAAGGCATGTAACTATAAGATTTCTAGGCTCAGCGCCTGTGGCTCAAGTGGCTAAGGTGCCAGCCACATACACCTAAGGCGGCAGGTTCGAATCCAGCCTGGGCCCGCCAAACAATGACAGCTGCAACCAAAAAATAGCCAGGCATTATGGCGGGTGCCTGTGGTCCCAGCTACTTAGGAGGCTGAGGCAGGAGATCGCTGGAGCCCAGGAGTTGGAGATTGCTATGAGCTGTGATGCCATAGCACTCTACCTAGGGGGACAGCTTGAGGCTCTGTCTCAAAAAAAAAAAATAATAATAATAATTCTATAAGAAAATGTAAGGAAATCTAGAGATCAGCCTAAGCAAGCAATTTATGAGTAAGACCACACTGGAAATTGCAGGAGCAACAAAAACAAATACGTTGGACTTGATTATAGTTTCTACACATCTAAAAAAAAATAATCAGCAGAAGAAATTGGCAACTTACCAGATGGAAGGCGATATTTACTAGCTGTAAATTTGATATAGGAGTAATATCCAGAGTCTATAAAAAACATAAAGAAACCATCAAAGAAAATTATTAAAAAGTAGACAAAAGACATGAACAGAGAAGCATTTCAAGAGAGGACAGTTAGTTGTAAGGTAAGACCACTGTATCTTATGTCATGTAGTCATCAGATTTCAAAACATGTATTTTTACTTTTAAATACCATCTTTTTGATTTTTGGATTCCTAGGCCAAAAAGGATTTGTCAGTTTGAACAAAATTTATCAGGGAATTAAATTTGTATTTTCTATCAGACATATTTACATATAGTACACCTCTTATTTCTAGCACAAGAACACAGCATATGTGTATAGTTTACTTTGGTTGTTATAACAATGCATTCTAAAATGGGCAGCCTGTATTTCTGGAGGCTGGAAGTGTGAAGTCAAGGGGTCAACAAAATTGATTCTTTCTAAGGGCTGTGAAAAATGATCTGTTCTTCGCGCCTCTGCTAGCTTCTGATTGTTGGCATCTTTGACACCGTGGCATATAGGTGCATCAGTCTAACGTTTGCCTTCATTTATGTTCACATGGCATTCGCTCTGTCCACGTGTATCCAAATTTCCCCCTTTTTATAAGGATGAAGTCATGTTGAATTAGGGCCCATATTATAAATAATTGATCCCCTGCCAACCTTTGTTTCCATGTAAGGTCACATTCACAGTTACTGAGTTTAGGACTTCAAAATCTTTTAGATTTAAATAATTTAACTTATAACGATATTCAAGATGACTAATTAATCAGTTGTGAGCACTAGCCATACAATAGGCAAGAAAATATATAACATGGCCCATCATCTATCAAGTTTACGACATAACTCTGAAGGTAACAAATTGTCTGAATGTAAAATGAGCAATGAGACAGTGCTCAGCGACTTGAGTTTAGAGGAAATGGCTGGCTTCTGCTCCCTCATTTCCATCTGTCTTAGCCATCATAAACCGTTACTCAATTAAGAATGAAATATCAATAATGACAGAATTTGCCTCATTGTGTTTCTGGGAGATATCAAATCCACTAAATTGTAAAGTTTTGAACAGTAACCCAGAAATATAATAAAAGGCTTAAAAAATAATAATAAGAAGAAGAATATTATTAGTGCTCAGAGCAAATCCATGAGTACCAATTTTTAAATATTGAAGTTATTAAATGCAAATAATCAGGATACGGTAGTATATTTCACAGACTTCAAAGCTAAAAGTTCAGAAAGTTAGTTGTGTTGATAGTTGCCAAAACCAATACAAATCCAGAACTCAGTTATTCCACCTTTCCCACATCTCCCTGCTTTGCTGTTAACCGCAGTAACCGATGAGTCATGCTTACAAGTTAACACGGTTTCCTGATAAATCACTGTGGGCATCTACCTCTTGAAATATTGCTGCTCATTTACAGACCTAGTTTCTTTGGATCACATAATTTTTTTTTTCTAGTTGGACAAAGCTTGATCCATTACTAAAATGAGAAGGTAAATGACTTTTTAATGCACCAAAGAACATGTAGTAGTCAAAATAATGATTGAACCAATGTTATTGACAGTGAAAGAATATTGAACAAGGCATGTGTAAAAAATAAACTAATAGACCAGTTCTTTGTCAGGACAGACTATTATAATTTTCCTTCCATTTAAATTTGTTTCTTTTACTCAGATATATTATCTAATTTGTAATAAGTAAACATTAAGTTTGTCGTTTTTAAAGGTCCCATGTAAATAGTTAAATATTTGAAGTTGAGTTGGAGAATGGCAACAGTCCAGGGTTGACTTAAGTTTTGAAATTCATTTTCAACATGATCATAGTCTCTAATCGAGAGTATAATGGAAGTGCTGTGCCACTAGAGATGTTTTATTATTTATTGTGGAATGTAAATGACGTGCTGTACACCATCAGCATAAGCAATTCACAGAAACTGTATTATGGGCATGGGAGTCATTCATTGCAATTAGTGTTTGATTTGAACAGAGGAGTGATAGTTTGTGTTACTCTGGGAAATTTTATTTATTTAATTTTCTAAACACCAAGGTCATTCCAATTGTTTACTATTTTAAAAGACAAGTTAACACCCAATATTGTCGCTTAACTAAAAGTCCATTTTTATCCTATCTTCCCTTCTTATACATCCCTCATGTTGAAATTTCCTGCAGTATTGGGGATCAAGTTCAGTGAACCCTGGATCTAGGCCACCTCCTTAAAGTTTGAAAAGACACAATAGTATGTTTGGGTTTTTCTTGAAGAAGATCACAAAGTTCATTCCAAATATGAAATTGCCTTTGCACATTGATCATATTCTGTAGTTGGGTGAATGTCTATATTTTAGAGTTGATTATAGCAATAATCAACTTATATTATTCAACTTGTATTAAATCACTCTATATTGAAAATTAAATTAATAATTGGTGCTTACTAAGCAGCAATCTAGAGCTAACAGAAAAGACTACTTTGGAAAAATATTCTACCCAGGCAAACATGAGTCTTGATGAAGTAGTTTTACTTTTTACCTGCTAACAGTGTCTCGCCAACCTGTACTTTGCTAAATTTAAATTGTCTACTTCTGACATGAGAGCCTTCCTATTTCTATGACTCATCCTTACAATCTTTTTTAATCCCATATTAATTTTTGTATTACAGTTTAATAGAATAAATTAAGTTTCCCCATGTGATATTATAATCACATTGTAATAGTCCTTTTTCCAGACGAAATCTATTAGGTCACCTTCATTATCATTTTTAAAATCTAAGCTTTTAAATTTTCCTTTATTTAGCCAGGTAGATGACTAACCACATTTGGGTGAATTTTAAAAGCTTAACCCTCGAAATCATCCTTTGTGAGCATAACAGAGAATGTTTGTGTGTAAAAATGCAGATTAAGTACAAACATGAATTAGAATTACAAAACCTAAACCTACTAGAAATTTAAGTGTGTTGTATGGTAGCATAAAAATTCGAGAGCCCATCAAAGACAAGAAAAATGTAAAAGAAAACAAGATTTTTGCAGAATAATATATTATGAAGTTAGGATTTAAAGGAGCCATCACTTTATAATGCACATAACTTCTGAAATCCCTTCATAATGGAAATTCAAATTCAATCATTTTGCATTAGGAAGAGAAATTTCACTCCAAAAATAATAAACACATCAAAAAATGATTATTATTCACTGAAATTGTGTATTGAATTTATATATTGCTAGATGTCCCGAGGCCTTTAGGATAGATTAATAATTTCCACTGAATTCAATGAAAGAAAGAGCTAAAACATGTTAAATTAAAACTATCTTCATCATTCTTTGAAGATTTCATTAATATCTGGAAGAACACAATTCCTCCTTTTCTTGTGCTTTCCTTTTTTAAAAAAATTGAAGTTAAACATCAAAATATTCTCAAGATTTGAATTTTAAATATCAGATTTAAAGTACTATAATATATGTTGTATGCTCATCCCATGGGCATGTTCAAATACATACTCTGTAAGAGTTAACACATACTGAAGCACATGGGAAAGTGATATAAAATAGAAATTCATTTTGAAGTATAATTATATTGATATAATAAATTAGAGTGCGAATTCTACTATAGAGAAAATCAGGGGCACTATCTCATGGTGTATTCTATTTGTCATTTATAGATAATGACAAATATAATAGGGGAGATTTTGAAAAGTTATTCTTCTCTTATTTTATCAAAGTAATACTAAAAGCAACCTCTTCTCCTGTATATGTGCCACAAAAAATAACATATATGAGTGTATATAGGAGAAATGCCTATAGTACACATATATTACATAGGGTTTATTATCTAATATTTAATACAGAGAGCAGATTGACTTAAATAGTTTCATTTCCCCACCCTCATCTCCTGTGCATGGGTTTGCTATATTTAATAAACCATGGGTTATAAACCATGAAGTCTATTGTTTTTTATTAGCATGAGTACTAAAGAAAGCTTAAAAGTAGATGCAGTGCAAAAATAATCTTTCTTAATTTGTTACATCACATATCAAGTAGGATTAATAGGCTATTAGCCTTTTCATTTATTATAATGCTCTCACATTTCATCTATCATATTTGAGTTCCATCAGGAAGGTGAACACAGCACATCTCCTTCAATTTATCTTGTTATATGGTATAATATGGCAAGTTGCTATTCTGTTCATTAACTTATAAAAGAGTTAACATTTCTGTAAATAGAAACTATAATGAATTTTCAAGATCATTTACCATGCTGAAATGACTCTGCATTCCAATAGTTATTCCACCTCTAGATATCTGGAAAGTTCTGAAGTTTGATAAAAGAAAATATGTATTAAAGGTTTTTTTGAAGTATTTTATTCTCAGGTGATGGCATCCCTATTAATTAACAGCCATGTAATATCCAGTGTGAAAAACGGAGTAGAATTTAAAAGAAGTTGATTTCATGTTTAAGTAATTTATTTTGTTTTATTACAATTAACTTCAACTTAGGAAATATTAGATTTCCTAAGATTAGGTTACATTATTTGTATTTCTAAGGTAAAATCCAAAGTCTGAGTTGTACTTGAGTCATTTACCCAGGAAATGTGCCAATTAACCCTGCACTGTAACCACGCAATACGATTAGAATGAAGGTTTTCAGCACAGAACAGCCAAACCAAAGCAATGGGGCGGGAGTGTGATTTACTAGATCAGAGAAAAGCCCATAATGGAGAAGAATTGGAAGAAATTCGATTAGAGAAGTGGTTTATATTTTGCTTCCACACATAAATCCTAAATTTTAGTCACAATTATCTCTTTTGTGTATCAAAATAATGTCAGTGATGGTTAAAATTTGAGATCAATAAGATTATGGATAAGATAGCCAAGAACTGGTTTTTTATACAATAACCCAAATAACCTAGCCATTCAGACAGTCCAATAAGGTTTACAATTCATCTAATAGACAAAAATAAAACAGAGTTAGATTCAATCAGTAAGAAATGAACTTTGCTTCATTCTTAAACTAATGCAATCCCAAAACCTCAGTATACTTGAGTTTTTGTGGTTTTATAAAGTTTCAAAAAGTCAACAGCAATCCTCACACTAACATACTTCAGGAATTGTTGGCATTATCCTTACCCGCTCTCTAATCTCATCTTACACATACTCCCACCATTTTACAAGTGCATTCAAGCTACTAAACTCAAATATTTATGATGTGTCAATGGACTCAAAAAACATAAAATGAAGAATGCACTTATGTTTGAATAAAATTGGGTTTATTGACTTTTTGCAGTGAGGCTGAGTACACACCATAGGAACCAAATAGCACCTCAATAAGAAGATTTTTGAACATTTATTATAATAATTTGTCTTGTGTTAGAAGATTTTTCAGAGGGTTTAAGAACGTGAGGCTTTGTTCTAGACTGCATTCTGTCAGGATGTGGAGTTAATGCTATGGTTGGGTATCAGTATTTCTTATTAAAAGATGGGAAAAACAACATGAGCTTAAATTGCTATTGATAACAAAGCAGTCATAATTTATGTTAGCTAGATAGGAGAATATTTTCTCATTTTTGTAGTTCAAATAATGTAGCAATTTTCTTTAAATTTGTACATGAGTAGAGAGTGGTCTTATATTTGTTTTTATCCCCTGAGTTTATAGAAGGATCTTGTCTCAGGCTGATATTGTGAAGGAAAACACCACAGCACAGCTGTGCCCTGTAAGCAACACCAAGACATTGTTGAAGAGCATGGTCAGCCCCCGACCAGCTGCGGGGTCTCAGAGTCCCCTTTTCTATTCCTTTAATGTGATTGTCCTTTGGAAGCAAAGTTTTATCAGCCTCATAAAAATCCTCACTGTTTCCCCCCTATTTTCTGAAACAGATTATTTCAGATCAATATTAAATGCTTGGAAGAAACCACTGAGGGAAACACACTTGGGCCTGGATGGAGGTTTTTTTAATTACAAATTCATTTCTTTTTTCTTTTCTTTTTTTTTTTTTTTTTTGAGATAAACATCTTACACTCACATTTACACACCAATTTCAAGTTCTTCAACAGGCAAAGAACTGCAAAGAAGCTAAGCAACAGCATGTTCAACTACATTCAATAGAATTAATGCAGGTTCATTTCTTAAAGTCAATCTTAAGGATTTAGATATTTCTGTTGCTACTTTTTCCACTTTTTAAGATTTATGCATTTCTAGAAATTTGTTCATTTCTTGTAAATTTTCAAATTATTAGAAAATTTTGATTTGAATATACTATTATATTTGAAATATATTTTTTATATTTGGCAAGATTTTTCTTAACTATTTTAATATTATTTTTCTATCTCTCTTTTTGTTCACTAATTAAGTATTGACAAACAATTTTAGTATTTTCAAGGAATTACAATTATCCATGCTGATTAGCATTTATGATATGTTTTTCTACTTTATTTTTTCCTTTCTCTAGATTCACTAGGTCTAATGTCTAGTTTTTTTCTCTAACTTCTAGAGATAAATATATAGATTCTTTTAGACTGTTTATAATTTATTCTGTTTATAATTTAGTCTTATAATTTATAAGACTATAAATTTTCATTTGGATTTATTACAAATTTTAATATATTTTTTAATTCTTTAATTCAAAATATTTTGTTAGTTCTATTGGACTTTCTTCTTTGACTTTGAGATATTTGCAAGTATATTGATTAATTTTCAAGAATTTGGTTATTGTTAATTTACTGTATTATTAATTTCTGGGTTTATTTCTCTCTTGTCATAAACCATCCTATAAATGACTTTTTCTTGAACTTTCAAATTTGTTGAGCCTTGCCATATATCACGTAATCATGTGAACATGAAAAGAATGTGTATTTTACCATTGTCTCTTGCACAGTTTTAGATATGTTATTTGGATTGAGTTTACTGATTGTGTTGTTCAGAACATCTATAACTTTGCTTTTTTCCTATTTATTTTATTGTGTTCAGACATGATTGTTGATGTTGATATTTTCTATTTTACTTTTTATGGGCTGAATATTTATATATCTTCAGAATGTATTATGTTGAAATAAAATCTTAACCTCCAAGATAGGGATATTGGAAGGTGAGACCTCCCAGAGGTGATTGGGTTATGGAGGGATTAGCACTCTCATTAAATTGGTCAGAGAGAGATCCTTTTCACCATCTAGGAACAGAGCAAGATGTACCGTCTAAAAGTGATCACCTTGAGATTTGTGAGGAATATATTTCTGTTGTACTTTGGTATTATGGTATTTTGTGATAGAAGCCCAAACTAACAAAGACAAGTTTTACTGATTCTTTACTTACATATTGTGAGGTTGTTGTAAGGTTTAGGCAAATATTTACATATAACACTTTCCTGGTTGATGGATTTTTTTTCTTATCAAGTGGTCTCTATCTTTATTCCTAGAAATGGCTGTACCTTAAAGTCTACTTTGTCAGTTGTGCTGCAAATACTAATTTTATGAAATGTAATTTTATTTTTTTACAAATCATGAAACCACTTTCAGTTTTTTATTTGTAATTCTTTATTATTTATTTTTGACTATTCTTTTTCTTTATATTTATGATACATATCTTGTAAGCAGCATATTTTTAAGCTACTCTGAAATCATAGTTTCATTGTGGAAGTTTTTTGTCCATTTACATTTATTTTTTGTTTTTTTGAGACAGTCTTACTCTGTTGCCCTCAGTAGAGTGCTGTGTCATCACAGCTCACAGCAACCTCCAGCTCTTGGACTTAAGTGATTTTCTTGCCTCTACTTGCCAAGTAGCTGGGACTACAGGCGCTCGCCACAACTCTGGCTATTTTTTGTTGCAATTTTCATTGCTGTTGTAGCTGGCAGAGGCCAGGTTCGAACCTGCTACCCTTGGTATATGGGGCCAGTGCCCTACCCACTGAGCCACAGGTGCCACCGCAGTCCATTTACATTTTTAAAGTAATGATGGATATGTTTGGGATTTATCTCTACCACTTTATGTTGATTTTTATTTGTATCACTTACACTATGTTCTGTTTTCTTTCCTCTCTTTAGGTCTTTTTGATAAATAAATATTTTATTATTTCCTGAATTATTACTTCACTTTTGATTTATTATAATCTAATGTAAAATAGACCGATAGAAAGAAAAGATGGTCCTTATCAATTCATTTTCTTCTTTTATTCATGGCCCTCCATAGCTCTAGAGGTACGGGTCGCCTGAACTGTGACTGACCTTGACCATTCAGTGTGGAAGAAGTGACGCTCTGCCAGTCTCAAATGAGATCGAAGAAGAACTGCGAGATTTACTCTATATTCTCCTTAGATTCCTGAACCCCTAAAGAAGACAGCATATAAATATTTTATCTATGAAAGAGGAAATCCTAGGAAAATGTTTTTTTTTTTTGTTTTTTTTTTTTTTAATTTTCAAGTGTCGGAAACCAGTACCGAACATGCTATGCGTTTCGTTCCCGTGGCCTGGGGGTGCGGAGAGACCAACAAAAATTATTAGGAAAATAAAGAAATAATAGACCAGACACAAAAGAGAAAGTTTGAAAAGTAGCGAGTGTTTGGGAGGTGGCATACCGTTCTTCTGGAGGCTTCTGTCATGTGGCACCCAACATGAGGCCAGCTCGGTAGTTATTTCATACATTAGGGTTCTAATCAGAAACCTCTTGAAGGTCAGGCAAACATCCTGTCATGGTTCTTGCTGCGCTTGCATTTAACTAAACCAATTTTTTAACTAACTACGTTAATTGTACAGATTTACTTGCTACTTTCATTGCTTTAAGGTGTTAATAATCTTAACACAGAGTCTGGACAGTGGCACGGCGTTGGAGTAGGACGTCAGAGAAAATGTCCCGCTGGACCACAGTCGCAAATCAACAAACATAATATTTTTTAATACCCTGAGGCCTTGTGTCCAGACAGACTCCTCTGACTTAAACAAGGTGACAGAAGAAAAGAGCTATTTCATCACCTTAACTGGTCTGGAGCAATTCTTGCTGTATTTAACAAAGTTTAAACATTCTACACACTTAAGTCCTCAAAAAGCACTCTCCTGGAGTAAACAACCTCTCCCTGGCAGAAGTCTCTGGCAGAGCCTTGCAGCTTGCAGCGTGGGTAGCGGGAAAAGGGGGGATTTTCAGCAAGACAGCTTTCAGAGTCTTACAGTGCACCGCACCTTAGCGCTCTGCACTAACAGCGAGGAATTTTCCTGAAATCACTTTTCTCCTATTTCTATTTCTCTTTTGTCCATTCTCTGCAATCCTATACCTGACTTATCTAATCTAAGTGCAACGAATACCTGAATATTAGCTTCAAGCTTATGACATCATCATTACTAGGAGTGCAAGCCCATCAAGACATGTCTCTTCCCTTAAGTATCCCATACGCACCCTTCATGCAGGTTCTACAGAAGAAACCTAGTTGGACATTAGAAGTGGTCTCATTTGGGCAAATAATTAGCCAAGTCAAATGTGAATGAAACCCCTAATAAGTAGGAAAATCCATGGTGAGCCTCTATGTGTGTGCAATATTTGAAAGGTATCCTATACTCAGAAGAAGAGTAGAACCAGAAAAAAAATTTTGTTTTTCTTTTTCCAGAAAAATTCAGGACCAGCTGAACTCAGGAGTGAAGTATCCTTATTTATCAAATTATCGATATAATTATTTGAGCTAAAGTTTTAAATTTTGTCTGCAAGAAATAAATAAGAAACAACACCAAAAATGGAGAATCATTTCTACATATGTGTCACGGAGATAATTTCAACTATGACAGTTTCATTAATATACTATCTAAATTCAGGTAAGAGAAAATGAATATCATACAGCATGATTAAATACCTAGAGTGCGGATTAACTTCATTAAGTTAAGTTAATAATTAAATACCTGATTTAAAAAAAACTTCGAAAGGAAAAAAGAGCAGAATTTAAAATTTTAGTGACACAGAATTTCAGTGCCATTGTATATCTTAATTCATTACTGCCCTTTGTCACAGTTTTAAAACACTCGCTTGCACAGATTTTTACATAACACATTGTAGTCATAATGGTTGAATTTTACATTTAATCTGTTCTGAAATATAATAATATATAATGAAGGCTAGTGATTATCATTATTATTATGTAATATTAATAAAAAATTTTTGGTAATGTTTCATCAACTTTCTATATTCAGCTTAAGCTAAAGAGTAAGTTTCACATTCAGATTTTCATTTTTACTGATACTTTAGAAAATAGAAAATTTTAACTTGCCATTTAAGGTCACTGGGAGAAGCAGAAGAGTGTGCAGATATAATCAGAGACGTCTGGATTGCCAAATCAAATAGACAATATTACTGAGATACTGCTTACTTTCATCATATAATCAATTGTTGAATGTTTGAAGTTGGGACATAGTAATTAATGGATCATTAGTTATTTCCTTTTACTTAGGGCTAAAAAAAAATTATTTATTTGTGATTTGCTGTGGAAGAGGTATATAATTTCCCAGTATGCCTGAGAATGTATTTATGTTTGTTTGTTTTGGCTTCTGATCTGATTAATGTGAAATAGTGGGCAAATCTCACACTGTATTTTAGATCAATATACAGCATTTTTTAAGCATCCTATTATTTTATGCTAGTATCTTGTGATTTAGCCCAAGTTTAAAAGGTTTTGTTTTTCAAGATATTTAATATGTTCCCAAGAAACTTCCCCAAATAATTTCACACAATATTACACATGTCCATTTATCTATCATAGTCTCTTTTTGTAAAAAATGTAAATTTCATTTTTCTATATTTTAGTTTTCTATTTTAAGGTCCTGTTCTTCTTAGTCTGGTATTTATGTGACACACTTGCACAGATAACTCTTTTATGCAATAATATCAGGAACCTCAGGATTTATAACTATGTCATAATCGGGTATGAAACTCACATGGTTTTCTTTCTTGTTTCCATCCTTCCTGATTTTTATGTAAATACCTATGTATATTTTTCTGAAAATAATTTTTAGCACAGAAGAGATAGATGATAACAACACAATATAAACCATAATTTCATAAGGAATCCAGAATACTAAGAAATAAGAAATACAATTTAGGAAAGGAGACAGAAAACAGATTAAGTAAGCAGATGAATAAATAACACAAATTCAGGTAGTACTCTAAGTTTATAAAGAGAAGTGAAGATCATGAAAAATAGAGTGAGATCTATTCTGGACATAGATACAAGAAGACAAGGTAAATGACAAGATACAATGAAAGGGAAGAAATTAAATATAATTTCTACATTTTCATCATAGCTTTAATGGTCAATTACTGAGCCTGAACAAAAATGAAAGAGCAGGAGTAGGGATGTTGTAGAGAAGAGTCAGTAACTGTTTCTGAGGCTTAGCAGTCATTTGATTATTTCATTTTTGTTTAGGGATATTTTGTTTTATGATTAACAGACCCACAGAGCCTAGTTATTGATTTGATTTAAAGTTGATCAACAGACAGAGAAAAAAAAGAAAGAGTAGCACATGTTGTAACTTGTTTGTTATTATGAATTAGAAGAAAAAAAGAAAATAGGAGAGTTTAATAGGTTAAATTTGGTGGACTGTATTAGTTAAGCTTTCTCTTTTGTTCAGCTATTCATAAGAGAAAATCAAAACAGCCAATTAAGATAGAAGCATGTTTGTCTCTCACTTGAAATGAGCTCAGGAAGAAGTCACTGCAGGGCTCGGGTGGCACTTACATGATATTAGCAAGAATCCAATATTTTTCAGACTTTCTACTGCACCATCCTCTGATATGGCCTTCTGTACTCAAAGCTGCCTCTATGAGGCATGAAATTGAAATATAGTCATTATTGTTTCCGTCATCATGTTTGTGCTCCAGGCAGGAAGAAGAAAAATGTGGAGGGGGCAGAAAGAGTTTTTATATAAATGAGTGAACTCCCAATTTTTAGATTTCCTCGAAGCCACACTTGCATTACAACTGCTACCTAGTAAAGGCAGTCAGTCCCGGTTATGAAGGAGGTAGGTTCCACAGGTTTGTTCTTTTTTAAGCTGAATTTGTATGTACATTGGCACAGGTGCACTTACCTGGAATAGCCTCCTCCATTCACAAGTGCAAGTTGTATGTCAGCTAGATGTCTGTAACTTGAGGACTTATGGCAATGGCCTCTGTTTGTGTGAGCTGGATGTATGTCAGAAGTTTATAGCTTCGTGACCACTTGTATTGAGCAGAACCTAATCTCACTGGTAACCACAGTCTTAGAAACAAAAAAATCAAGATTTTCCAACAAGGTATATTACTGCTACTACTGAAATCATGGTTCTGCTTTGAAAGATGAGTCATTTTTACCAAATGTACTATAAATATTTATTTCTGTACATCAAGTATTTTGGTAAAACAGTGTATATTATTTGATTAATATATTGCTTAATACAATCAGCATAGAACTTGTGATCCTTCCTTCCAAACTTCTTTAAGTACAGTACTGAACACCCCATTTACTGGGAACTTAATTGTTTTAGTTACTCAAGATAAGCAATCTGGAGTTATTATTGAATTTTTTTCTCACATACTATTTGCAGTTTGTATAACCTGTTGTCTCAAATTCAAAAATTCAGATATTTTTCATAATCTCCAAGATGAATGCCCTGATCAATACCATACTTAGATCCTACAATAGGGTTCTAACTGGTTTCCAGTTTTTCATTTTTATTTTCCTCTAGTTTATTCTCAATATAGCAGCATGAGTGATTCTTTAAAATGAAACTCAGACTATGTCCTTCCTTACCTCTGATTTGTCACTTACTGCCTTTCCCTTGATCATTCTGTTCTCAACCTTCTGTCTTCCTTGCAGTTTTTCAACATGCCTTTCAAGAGTGTCCTTGGCAGAAACTCTTTGCACTGTCTGGTCTTTACACTTAAAATTGTTCTTCTTCAGACAGCCTGTGAGGTTTGCTCCTCATATGCTTCAAATCTTGGCTTCCATTTCAATTACCCAGTGCAGCTTTTCTCAAACCTCTCTATTCAGAATTATAATACAACATACAGTCATGCATGAATGTCTGTGTCCTCCAAGATTCATATGTCGAAATCATAACTTTCAATGTGATGGAATTAGGAGCTAGGGCCTTCGGGAGGCAATTAGATTATGAGGGTGGAGTCTTCAGAAATGGAAATTAGTGCCCTTATAAAATGGAATCTGGAGAACTCTTTAGACTTTTGTCAAAGAGAATACAAGCATAAGTTGGTGGTCTTCAGTCTGACCATGCTGGCAGGTTGATCTTGTACTTCCAGCCATCAGAACTGTGAGAAATGAATTTGTGTTATTTTTAAGCCACCCAGTCTAGGGTACTCGACTATAGCAGTATATCTGACTTAGATGCCTCATGTTCCCCTGAATGGCATCTCAGCTCCATTCCTTTTATTTACTTTACTGCTTCATATATATTAGCATCCAGTATACTAACATTCATTTATTTGTCCAGAATACTAGAAGGTAAAGTTCATGAGAGGAGCATATGGTGCCTACAAGGTTATGTATCATAAGGTAGATGTTAATTAGTTAATGAGTAAATGGATTCATGAATGAAAAATGAATGACTAAAGAAAAAGAGGAGAGGAGATATTGAATAACAGCTATCATTCACTGCCATAGCCTGAAAACACACTAGAGAAGATTATCAGACACTTAGATACTAACGCTGGAAAAGAGGAACCAGATCTCTAGGGAAAAATCAGGATGGAATATTGTAGTGTCTAGATGATGACCAGAGTAATCAGAAGAAGCAGTGTACTTTATTAAATGCAGGTGAAGGTAGAAAAAAAAATTTTTCTTTAAAATAAATCCTCAATTTACAGAAGATTCTATGAATCTTGAGCAATTTATATAAAATAGATCTATGTAGGATAGAACAGATTATAATTTATTTAAAATATACATACACACGTATAACATAACTTAATATATATATATGTTTAAAAATATGTATCAATATAGGAGCTTAAAAACAGTATATGTAAGTTTCTTTTCTAATCTATAAGTCTGTATCTCTGACACTGGATACTGAAGTAGTTCTTATCTCTTATAGACATACTTTCAATTCTTATTGATGTATTTGGAGAATATTTTCTTGGATCTTTTCAAAACATACAATATTATAGATGTGTAGTGCTAAAAGAAAATTACAGTACTAGACATTTTGTTTTTCATTCATATGTAAATGAATAAACACCAATGCAGGCATTTTTAAGATTCAAGCTTCTGAAAGAGTAGCATTTCTAGGAAAGTCTTTGACTTTATTATATAGAGAATTTTCATTTTCATTTTATATAGAGATATACTTATGTATTACTGGGTGATTTTACTATCTAAATGTTCCAGAATTCATTTAAATATTGAACTTCCATTTCAATTTTTTTTTCAGAATTTTATAGGGGTATAAATGTTTTGGTTACATGAAGCACTTTTGTACAGTTTTAATCGAAGTTATAACTGTGCCCATCACCTGCATAGTGCTCATTGTAAGCCTTCAGTGTTCATTTACTCCTCCCAGCTGCCCCCTCCCACCTGCTTGCTTTCTGTTGAGTTTCACTACCAAGTGTATATGTGCGTTTGATCAGTTCCAGTTTGGTGTTTCTCTTCCATTCTTGTGATACTTCAGTTAGAACAATGGTCTCTAGTTTGATCCAGATTTTTACAAAAGGTTCACCATTTTTTTACCATTGAACAGTACTCCACTGTAAACATATATCACATTTTCTTACTCTGTTCATGTATTGATGGGCACTTGGGTTGATTCCACATCTTTGCATATACTCAATAGTCAGATTAATGAATCAAATGGGAGGTCTACTTTTAGTTCTTTGAGGTCTCTCCATACTACTTTTCATAATGATGAAAATATGTATAAAATATTAATCCTTATTCTCCATATTTGAAAATATTTTTCAGGAATGATGAAACCTTCCATGTGTTAGAGGTTCTAATAACAATAAAGAGCCTTGGTCATATAAGTTAAAGGTGTGCACTTATTTATTAAAAGTATACCTATTTCATAAAGTCTTTGGAGTAGTCTGAAAATAAACAACTTACTGAAAACTTACATCTGTTTAGTACTGAGTTTTTTAGAAAGTGAGTTCTTTTATAAAAATATAGGCATTTTAGTAATTATCCATTATGGTTATTTAATTAGATATTATGATGACTTAATAAGGAAATTATTTTAACTAGTCAGAACTAAATATCCCCTGAATAAAAAATATCAAATTTCATAAAGCATTTAGCCTAATATTCTAATCATGTAATTTACATTGTACCCTAAAATTAAAATATGAATACTTTATGATTGCATATTGTATGATGGCAGGGATGGAAGTTACAGAAGCTTCAGAAATACAGATTTTTACTCACCAACACTGACCTGGCTCCAGCCACGGCCCAGTGTGCAATCTTCCAGTAGCAGTGAAAAACATGAAATTCATCACATGGCACCATTCCCTGGGGTGATCAGCCGGCTGTCTGGCATGCAGGTTGACTCTCTTGGATCACTTCCATCATGGAAGTGATGGTGTTTTGTTCTTACTGGAATTGACACTTACCCTGGATATGGATTTGGCCTTCTTCCAAAACTACCATTAATTTATACACACAATGCCTTATCCACACAGTATTGTTTATTATGAAGACATTTGGCAAATGTAGTGTGGCGATGGACCTGTGATCATGGAATTCACAGGTCTAACCATATTTTCCACTGTCCTGAGCAGGTGGTTAGATAGAATGCTGGAATAGCCTTTGAAGGCTCAGGGATATGGAATAATATTCTTAGCTTTCTTTAGAGAAGTAAACAAATTAAGGAAAATTATACATGGGCTATCTTTGGCTCATTTAGATAAAAATTTCTGCCTGTTCCTAGCCTGCTACCTTCCTTATAGACTTGAGACCTGCCATTCCATACACGTACTTCAATACGACCCAATTCATAAACACATGCACCCATTCACAAAAATATGATTTGAAAGTGTTACTTCCAAAATTTAGATGTTGAAATTTAATGGCAGTGTGATAGCATTAAAAAAGTACTGTCTTTGATGGGTTATTAGTTCATGAGGATTCCTTCCATTATAAACAGGTGTAGGTGTCTTTAATAAAAGGGCTTGATAGAGTCTAACTTTCTTTTGCCTTTCTACATTTTGGCACAAGAAGATGCAACATTTTCTCTCTTTAGAAGATGAAGTATTTAAGGTGCCTTCTTAAAAGAAGAGACCAGACTCTGACCAGACAATGAGCCTGCCAACACCTTGATCTTGGATTTCCTCAGCCTTCAGAACTTTGAGAAATAAATTCCTATTGTTTATAAGTTACGTAGTCTCATCTCATGTATTCTATTACAGCAACAACAAAATTGACCAAGACAACATATACACACAAGAGTGTGTGTATGTGTATGTTCTTAAATGATATTAAAATTACGTACAAACAAACAAATTGTGAACTTTTTATTTCCTTTTACCCACTTAGGAATACGTAATATAATGTGTGTGTGGTTCACCTTTTTTGACGTCTGTTATATATGTATGCAAACTATCTTAAGGAGGAAAATAACATTAACAAATTTGGGGAGACAGAAAACTAAGTTATTACTTTTCCTCCTTGTTTTTTATAAATACACATTCCAATGGTATTTTGATTGCTGTAGAATGCACTGTTCTCCCTCTGTATGGGGGGATGAGGAGTAGCAGTGACAGGTCACATTCCTCTTGAACAATAAAGAAAGAAACTGTGTGCACCTTTTGCTTTGTCTTTAAACCAATTCATATACTCTAAAATGTAGTGAGAGAAAATAATTATTGGACACAAATCTCTCCCAGTTGGCCGATTTGTATCAATAATAAGCTATTGGTAAAATATCACTTTTATCTTCTCACATACAATATATTAACATGAAATATTATTTAGTCAAGTGTTAGTTGGTACCTTAAGCTTTCTTAACAAATTATATAATCACTACTGCCTTAGTGACTTATGGTAGTAACTGAATCTCTAAAACCCAAAATGGTCCCATCGTATACTGAAAGAGTTATGATGTCTCCTCAACTGAGTGATTTACTCCACAAAAGTGGCTTGCTGGGTCTATTAATTTCAACTGGATTACAATGAATTAAAGAAATTAACCTGTCTCATTTGAAATATATCCCAGTTTATTTCATTCAGAAGGGAATCATGAAATACAGAGTTCCACATAATTTATAGAGCCCAAATTATCTACATTTAATCAATAGTTATTGAGCACCTACTATGTTAAACATGTAGGATAGTTACATTGGAGAAGACAACTGTGTAAAACAAACTGTCAGAAATAATTTACACAGGCTAGTTTAACAGTCTTTGGAAGTTTATATATTAGAAAAATAAAAGCAAACATTAATTCTAAAGGTAAGAAAAGAGAAGAAGAAAAGAGATAATGCCAAAATCACTGAACTATGAAGTTTGGGAAAGATAAATACCTTTAATGCATTTAAGTATCTTGATATGCTTATAATTATAAACTATGCATTACCTTATTATATATAGAGTATATATAACATATGTATAAGCAAATGTTAATTTTAAAATTAAGAAGGTACAAATGTTTTTGTTACATGGACAGCTTATATCATGTTTAATCAGGCCGTACGTGTGCCAGCACCAGAACAGTGTTCATTGTACCTGTTAGACAGCTTTCTACCCCTCTTCTCCTTCCTCCTCATCCCTTCTGGATTTCCAATGACTTTTACTCCTCTCTTTGTCCATATGTGTTTATTGATTAGTTCCAAATTATTAGAGAGTACGTATGGTATTTGTTTTTCCATTCTTGAGATACTTCACTTAGGATAATGGTCTCTCATTTTATACAACTTGCTGCAAAAGACAGTAATTCATTTCTTTGTACTGATTAATAGGGCTCCATGGTGGGTATATGTATGTGTCTGTGTGTGTGTGTGTGTATAAAATCTTATATTAAATATATCATATATACTCATTTTCTTAATCCACTCATAAATTGATGGACACATATGTTGATTCCACGTGTTTGCGATTAAGAATTATTCTCCAATAATAAACATTCAGATCCAGGTGTTTTTATAAAATGACTCATTTTTCCTTGGGTAGATAATCAGTAGTAGGACTGTGAGATCTAATAGGAAGCCTATTTTTAGTTTGTTCAGGGATCTCCATACTGTTTTTTGTAGAAGTTGTACTAATTTTACATCCCACCCACAGTGTGAAGTGTCCCTTTCTCTCAGCATGTCTGTCAGCATCTATTATTTAATGACACTTCATTTTTCTTCAAATTACAGGAAAGGTAATAAGCATGAGGTGAATATACAACCGTTTTAATGCATATATTAAAGACTATTTTTAGAGAGCGTTTTGGGTTCACATCAAAGTAGACACTGAAATTTCCCGTATACTCCCTGGCCCCCATACATGCACAGAGACTCTTCCCTTACTAACCAGAGTGATACGCTTGTTGCAATTCATGAACTCACACTGACACATAGCTATCATTGAAATTCCACAGTCTAAATTAGGGGTCACACTTGATGTTGCACATTCTGTGTGTTTGGACAAAAGCATAATCACATACTTAAAAACTTGAAGTATCATACAGAGTATTTTCACTGCCCTAAAAAATCCTCTGTGCTCTGTCTATTAAACAACTTTTTTCCAGCCAATAGCGACCACTGAACTTTTTTTACACTTTTCATAGCTTTACCTTTTCCAGGATGTCATATAGTTAAGAAGTACAGTGTGTTTCTTTTTCATATTGGTTTCTTTCACTTAATAAAATGCATCTCATTTTTCTCTCTGTCTTTTCTTGTCTTGACAGCTCATTTCTTTTTAGTGATGAATAATATCCTATTGTCCCGATATACAGTTTATTTACTCATTCATCTACTGGTGGGCAATTTGGTTGCTCCCACATTTTGACAATTATGAATAAAGCTTCTTTAAAAATCCATGTAAAGGTTTTTATGTGGATGTAAGTTTTTAATCTGTAGGGTATATGCCAAGGTATGTAATTGATGTATTATAGGTTTAAAAAACTTTAGTTATATAAACAACTGCCAGCCTGTTTTCCAAAGTGTCTGTGCAAGTTTGCATTTCTAGCAACAGTGAATAAAAGCTCTTGTTGATATACGTTCTTATCAGCTTTGCTGTGGACATATGCCTGAACTTGGTGTATACTGGTATCTCATTGTTGCTATTATTTAGATTCCCTTGGAGCCACAGGATATGGAGTATCTGTCCTTGTGCTCATATGCCATCTCTATCTATCCTTTGATGCACTGTTTTGTTAAGATTATTTTGTCTATTACTATCAATTTATTTTATTTGTGAGTTTTAAGAGTTCTTATTATTTTGGGTAATAATCACCTGTTTGATATATCCTTTTGCAAATATTTTCTCCCAGTCTATGGCTTGTTATTTCATTCTCAACAATGTCTTTCACAGAGCAGAAATTTTTACTTTGATGTTATACATATCAATTATTTGTTTCATGCATAATGCCTTTGGTCTTGTTTCTAAAAAGTAATCAGCAAACCCAAGCTCATCTAGATTTTATCCTATTTTATCTTCTAGGACATTTTTGGTTTTGATATTCATGTTCAGGTCTGCGATCTATTTCAAATTAATTTTTGTATGTTTTACCAAACTGAGGAAATGCTCCTCTATTCCTAGTTTACTGAAAGCTTTTTTTTTTAATTACCTGGGTGTCAGATTTTGTCAAATGATGTCTCTGTATCTGTTAATATGATCATTTGACTTCATTCTTTCACTTATTGATGTGACAGATTACATTCATTAATTTTTGAATATTAAACCAGGCTTACATACTTGGTCCTGGATTGTAACATTTTCTTGGCTTTTATATTTATGTCTAAGAGATAATCAGTCTGCAATTTTATTTCTTGTAATTTCTTCATCGGTTTTTGGTATTTGAGTAATTCTGCTCTCTTAAAATAAATCAGAAAATATTCACTCTACTCCTATCTTCTAAAATAAAGTGTAGATAATTATTATAATTTCTTTTCCAAATGTTTGCTAGAACCCACCTGGGCCTGATTATTTCTCTTTTGGAAAGTTATTTATTATTGATTCAATATACTTAATAGGAATAGGCCTATTAAGATTTTTAATTTTTTTCTTATGCGAGTTTTAATAGATTTTTGTCTTTCAAATAATTCATCCCTTTTCCTAGTTCATCAGATTTGTGGGCATAGAGTTGTTTATAATATTCCTTGTTACCCTTTTAATATCCATAGTATCTGTAGTGATGTCCTCTCTTTTAGTTTTGTTTGAAATTTGTGTTCTGTCTTTTTTTTTTCCCCCTTAGGCTGGATGTTTATTGATTTTACCTATCTTTTTAAAAAAATCAGCTTTTAATTTCTTTGATTTTCTCTATTAATTTTTTACTTCTGCTTCAATATTTTTTATTATCAATACTTCTTGTCTTCTGCTTCCTTTTGCTTTAATTTTTACTTTCTTTTGTCAGTTTCCTAAGTGGGGAGCTATATATTTTCCTCTAAGAGTTAGTTTCACTAAAGTCTCTGAATATTGCGTTTCCATTTTAGCAAGTTAAAAATATAATTTAGGAGTATGGTATTTAATTTGCAAGTATTTTTGGGTTATCTAACTATCTTTCTGATAAGGATTTCTAGCTCAATTCTTTTGTGGTTTCAGAGCAGACACAGTAAAATTTGTATCCATTTAAAAGTGGTAAGGTGTGTTTTATGGCCCATAATGTCTACATGACTGTTCTCTGTGAACTGGAGATGAATACGTAATCTCCTGTTACTGGAAGAAGTAGACTGCACATGTCAAGTACAAAGCTTTGGCGATGGGTATTGAGCACCAAAATGCTCTCAGTTAGCCCCACCTTCTCTTATGCTCAAATGGAGATTAGGTGTCAATACATAAATTTGGGGGTATCAAAATATTAGGTCATGGACTGTGTCTTTCTCTTCAAAGTATGCTTTTTGCATTTCAGTATGCTTTTTATTTTTTTTCTCAATAGCCAGATGTAAGGTACTGAGCAGAAGGAACTATAATAAATAGGCCCTTAGATGGAAGGTGTAGAGAGATCTATAGTCTTACGATTAGGTCTAAAACTTTTAGTAAGCCTATGTCTCTCTGTTCTCATGGGGGACAGGATGGCACGAACTAAGTACAGTTGAGTATTTCCCTTGAGTTAGGTCAATTAGACTCTGACTAAAGCCTTAGCATGTTAGGCTCTGAATTGCTAGTCTCTCCTGAAAATAGACCTTGTAAAGAATAAGGGGCTGTAGCGTATTTCAAAATTCCTTTTCCCATCCCTTTGACAAACGTCTGTTAGGATTTTTCTGGGTTTTGCTATGAGAATCATATTGACTTCCTGGAGGTAAAACTTCCAGCATGGGATCCCCATGAGTGGGGTTTTCTGGAGTTTTTAAATTTTAGACTTGCTCATGCCTACCCTCTAGCAACCTGACAATTGTAGTTCAAATTTCCCTGTGTTAGGATGCTTCCCAGGTGGTGTTTGCCCCATTGTGTTGCAATTCTCTATAACCAACTTTTTGTCTCTTATTTTTTTTGTTGTTTGTTTGTTTGTTTTTTTGATGGTAGTAATTTTGCATTACTTCTCCTAGGAATGTAAGAAGAAGTGTTGACTTCTTGTTCTCCTTTTGGCTTGTTATTAGGATGGTGTGCTGATTGCCAAGCTCCTTACTTGCAAAACTAGGAACCGTAAGTAATATAGGTTTTAATATCTTGAAGTATCAGCAATTAGAAAGTTCTGTTTAAATCTGTATTCTGTCTTTAAAACTAAACTTCTACCTATGATAGTGCCTTATGAAATGTGCTGTTTTTCTCCCTCTGCATCTCTAGAAAGATATCAAGTTGTAATAAATGTACTGAGACACATTCTAATTTTAGCTTCTATGAATTTCAGATAGTCTGTTCTCTCTAGGTATTGAATATCTTGCATACTGTATACTACTTTCACTGAGTTTAAGCTCAATGTACTAGGCCACAATGAGATTTCCAAACATAGATAATTTAAAACACTATTTAATTAAAAAATTTAAAGATCAATGATATCAATCATATTTAATAATTATTACAGGGCTCGGTGCCTATAGCTCAACCAGCTAAGGCGCCAGCCACGTACACTTAAGGTGGCGGGTTCAAATCCCCAGCCCAGGCCTGCCAAACAACAATGATGGCTGCAACCAAAAAGTGGCCAGGCGTTGTGGTGGGCGCCTGTAGTCCCAGCTACTTGGGAGGCTGAAGCAGGAGACTCGCTTGAGCCCAGGAGTTGGAGGTTGCTGTGAACGTGATGCCATGGCACTCTACCCATGGGGATAGCTTGAGGCTCTGTCTCAAAAAAAAAAAAAATTATTATTATAGACATTCATTCCAAAAATTAATATTAATGAAACTTGGCTTTTTAAACTGTAAGAACTATGAAAATGTATAAAAATAAAGAAAAATATTTATAAGCCATTAACCATGAATGATTAACATCAAAATCTTTCAGTATAGTCCTTAAAAAATCTATTTTCATTGACATATTTAAGACTATAATAGAGATTTGTAATTTTTTGACATAACTTGATCAGTGTTAATTATTTCTATTCAATAAACTGTTATTTCATAGCCAGCATAGGTTAATATATTCAAGGTAATGTTTACTGAACAAAACATTAGTTTTGTCATTTCTGTAAGAACCAAGTGAAGAATTAATGCTCTTATCAAAATTGTGTAATACCTGTTTCTGGTTTTAGAAAGCTATTAAATCATTCACGTTTGATTAAAAAATTATACATTTAGAAATAAATCCAAAGAGAGTAATTAGAGATATGCATAAAACTATTTCATCAACATATAATAATAGTTCACTCTAACAGGGTGTCCAAGCTTTTTCTTCTCTAACACATATTGGAAGAAGAGCTGTCTTTTGCAAAATATTGAATACACAAACACTAATGAAATCTAATGAGCAAAATAATGGTCCATGCATAATTTGGGGCATATTTGGCATCACAGATCAACAAAACAGTTTTCATATAAGCCTATGGGCCTATGGGCCAGAGGTTGGACACCCCTAGAAAGTATAGATGGCTTATCAAAGATTGTTTGGTCAGAATTTATAATAACCAAAACTAACAATAGTAGAAGAGATTAGAAGATTACTAATTATAGCTCAAAAAAAAGAAAGTTTAAAAAATTTGATTTTTATTGTGGTATCAAATACAGTTTGAAAAAGACAACTCAAAATTTTAATTTTTTAAAAATGGATGATACATTGGCATGTAGTAGTTACAATACATGGAAGATGTAAGTAGGGATCTGTGTTTTTCTCATAGTCCCAGTGAGTTTCAGCCTAAACTAGGTGAACATATAATATGCTCTCTCTTCTTATTGTATCAAAAGCAATGAGAAGTTATGCTATAGAAGATAATGCAGGGCATGAGGTATATTACACTAATGCATATATACATTACTAAAATATTGGACAAAGAATGCATTAGTCAACTCAAGCTGCTATAACATCATACCATAGACTAGGTGGATGAAGCAACAGGAATTTATTTATCCACAGGTCATCAGGAGGTTGAAAAATTCATAGTCAACATGCCAGCCAATTCTATTTTTTGAGAAGATGCGCTTCCAGGACTTCTTGCTGTGTCTTTACATGGTGGCGAGAAAAAAAGCTCTCTGATGCCTCTTATAAGGAGTACAAAATCCTCATGACTTCCTCTAACTCTAATTACTTAACCAAGGTACAAAGTCTAAGCATTATCACATTGGGAGTTAGGGCCTTAACATATGGGTTTTAGGGGAGACATATTCAATGCAAAGAAAAATATCTTAAAATTTGAAATATTTAGAGTTACTTCCAATTTATTTTTTTAGCGTTTAAGTGACATACATCCTCAAAACTAATTGTTTTCCGCTTTCTCTTTCTTTTTTAGTAAAATAAATTTTATGAAACTGGTTTTAAATTTAAATATTTTTGAAATTATTCACAATAAATGTCTCAACTTATAAAAACTCACCCGTAATGAATGAATCCACTGATTTACATGTATCACATTAACACTTGATAATTTCATGGATAAATGTAGTATTTCTATATTATTTATGTAACAATCCTTAGGTTGGAAGATTTCTTCACTTAATGTCTGTAGTTCTCTTTGAACTGTGTAAGTTATTTTACAATACTATTGTGTTTGAACAATTAGTGTTATGGATAGAAATCAAAACGGCATAGTCTCTTGCATGCATTTACTGAGTTTTTTTGGATGGATTTTACAGAGACAATTAATATTTTATATATTCATCTCTTAATTTTGTTTTTCATAGGATTTACTTGGTTTTATTTCTGAACAAAAGACAATACTTAAGTTTTTAATTTGCATTCACCAGTTTCCCCCCATTCAGGAAATTTCATTTGCATCATATATTAATTATTACTATACTTTTTTTCTTGAAGAATAAATACTATCCATGTGTTCAGTGACTATTCTTTGTCCTTTATATACATCATATTCTGCCTATTTTTATCTCCAGGTTTTATCAGTTCTGAGAGGACCTTATTTAGTAGCTTCAGTATCTTCAGGCCCCATTATGTACTCTATTTACACATTGAACTTCACTTTCATTATTGAGTCTTTACTCTCTATCTTATGTATCTTCCTTCTGCTCTTATCCTCTTTTTTTTTTTTCCTTTTGTTACTTAACAAAATTAACCCTGGCTCTTATGCAACTCAGTTTATAATGTTTATAATATTACGTCAGAACTCTGAACTCTTAATATGCTTTTAAAAGTTATAATATCTGAACACTATCAATATGCTTTTAAGGGTTATAATATCTGAACTCTTTTAATCCTCACTCTTTGCTATTAATATGCTTTTTTTTTTTTTTTTTTTTTGAGGCAGACTTTCAAGCTGTAGCCCTGGGTAGAGTGCCCAGGCATCACAGTTCACAGTCTCAAACTCCTGGGCTCAAGCCATACTCTTGCCTCAGCCTCCCAAGGAGCTGGAACTACAGGTACCTACCAAGACGCTTGGTTATTTATTTATTTATTTTTGGTTATAGTTGTCATTGTTGTTTGCAGGCCCAGGCTGGGTTTGAACCCCGTGTATGTGATGGGGGCCCTAGCCACCTGAGCTAAAGGTGCCCAGCCACTATTAATATGCTTTTAAAGGTTATAATTTCCCAATGATCTTATGTTACTGAGGAATGTCCTTTCTTCCTAGAGGACAAACTTCCCAAGTGCCCATTTTGCCACTGGCCAAGGATAGCACTTCTTTTTCTATGCAACCTACATGGACAACTCTATAAGGTTGGCACCTTCATTTTTTTGAATTAATTATTTACATTTTTCTATTTTTAGAATCTTTAGGATATATTCTCATAAATACACTAAGGATGTTTGCATTTAGATTGACTTTGTATGTTTGAGTATGTTTTTATTTTCATAATCTTAACTTAAAAGTTTGATTCAGTGAACATAAATGTTGAAATAGTTTTTCTCCAAATTTGAAAAGTAGGATGGAAGAAGATAAAAATCCTACTCAGATTATGATGTAGTTTTAAAATAAATTGCATGTCCAAAAATTAATCCAAAGTCTTTTTTTTTTTTTGGTAAAGACAAATTCTCACTATCTCACCCTCGGTAGAGTGCTGTGGCATCACAGCTCACAGTAACCTCCAACTCCTGGGCATAGGCGATTCTCTTGCCTCAGCCTCCTGAATAACTGAGATTACTGGCACCTGCCACAATGTCCAGCTATCAGATCTTCTAAAAAAAAAATTAAAAATCACATAAAAGAAAAATATAAAGGCAGTAAGAAGAGTTAATTAAAAGTACTGTGAATACTGGAATGTTCTTCCAACCAATTATCAAAATTAATTATGTATGGATTCTGAGATTTAAATGACCAATCAAAAGGGTCATACTTACACCATCTTTGCATATATTTCAAGATGAGATTGAAGTTAGTTTACAAATTCAACCCACACAAACACAATTCATTCTGTAGAGAATCCTTTATAGAGTTAAGACTTAAAAATAGTTCACCAATCTCTTGGCAGTAATATTTTTATTCTAATTCACTACTTCAATTTTAACACCCAACTATTTTCTCTAAGAAACTTCACTCAATCTCAATTTGGATAACCATAATCATACAGAAAAAAATTATTTTAATTCTGAATGCTTTCTCTGGATTTGTTCCACTTACTATTCAGTTCTTTTCAGTCAGTCCTCTATCATATCTCAAATCACTGGAACATAAGCATTTAATTCAAGAAACAAAACCAATAATAACTTACTAATGAATAAAATGTAAGCAGAAAGTTGAGAAACACAAGAGATATTTTAAAATATATTCTGAGAACTTAATCTGTTATGATCTGAAGGATTGTGGTGACCCACCTCATAAACTCCAATGTTGAAATCCAAAATGATGTTTTAGAAGGTGGACCCTTTACAGAATAATTAGGTCATGAGGATGGAGCCCACAAAAATTAGATTAGTGCCCTTATAAAAGACACTTAGAGAGAGCTTTTGCCCCTTCCACTATGCAAGGATAGTGGGAAGGAAGTCTTCTGGAGAAAGTCAGCCCATACCACATTCTTAATCTGCCTGAACCTTGATCTTGGACTTTTTTATCTCCATGAAATAAATTTCTGTTGTTTATTAGTCACCCCATTTGTAGTATTTGGTCTTAGCAGACTAAGACATACCTCAAATCTCAAAAATATTTTCATCAGTGACTGTCTTATCTTCATGTGTTTTTCACTCTGATATTTGTTTCTCTTTTATCCCTGGAGTAGACCAAACATTTGGCTACTCAGATTATGATGTGTTTTAAAATGAATTTCAAATTTTGGCTAAAATTTTTAAAAAAAACCATTTACATTAGAGGATCAATCATTCTAATGAACTGCTTTTCACTGAACTTTTAGAAATGTTTTTCTCTAATAATGATTTATTCATTTTTATAGTCTCTTCTGTGGAAAATATAATCAAATGTACACTGTTGAATACTCTAATTGTTAGTACTTATTTATTTATTTTATAAATAACGTGTTTAGGCAACTCTGTCTGCTGATATATGAATCCAAAGAGTATATAAATTTTAAAACAACTGATAATGCTTTATAAAAAGTAAATAAATACAGAGAATTGAATCTGAAATACTATAATTTACTATAATTCATTTATATCTTGTTCACTATCACTTCTTTTCATTCCCTATTATTTTCTTTTTCTCTCCCACTTTTTCAACTTTATTCACAGATTCATCAAATACAGCTTCTCATCAAAGACTTGGGAAACTCGATTTAGAACACTTCATATAACAGCATTTAAGTTTCTAAGCCTTCTATCTGTAACTTACAATTATCTGCCTATTCAAAAAAGCATTAACTAACATCAGATTAAAGTCATATATATCATACCTGATTGTCATTCCATCTGACTAGTCTTGTGTATCTACAAACTTATTTTTTGTTGGCAGGGTTAAATTGGGGTGTAACTGTGGCTGTAGCAGTACATTTAAATGTAAATTTCTTTTTTCAAAGGTAGATTTTGAGACTTTAGAAGAAGGTGAATCCAGTTACAGTATTTGCACACACAGTTTCCTATAGAAAACCATCATGTCACTACTAATTGACGAACCATGCAATTGCCAGCAAGTTGCAAACTTGCCTAATCCATACCTATAGGGCAAAACTTCACATATAATAAACTTTGAACAAAGAAAAAAAAATAGATGCATGATGCAAGTGTTCTAGAGAAAAAATAATTTGAATAATTAGTCATAATATTAACTCTGAAAACAGAACACTATGTAGCAATTTAAGAGAACTATGCTTTGCATTAATAAAAGACATATTCACAAATATTATTAATGTGGGTAACTGGAACATTCAAACAAAATAAGGCTAGATCCCAGTAATGATTATATGCTTAATACATTCTCTGATAATTGTAATTTTAATTTCAGCATACAAATTAATTCAAAATCACAAACTATATGAAAAGAATGTAACACTAGTCAGTATGCTTGCCTACTATCTCCAGGAGACTGATCTATTCAAACTTAAAAATAAAATATTCTTCCAACTTTCACAATACCTTGGACATAGTTTTAACTCTGGAAATGTCGGCAAATAAATTACTTAAAAATATAGAAGTTACGATTTATCACATCGAAGTTTACACAGAAATCCACTGCACTCTGAATTAATTTAAATATAAGATCTTGAGTTTTATCTATTCATATCAAACCAGCAAACAATGAATTCAATTAAGTGAAAGTACTCAATGAAACTAAACACTTTATTATTTGATGTCATATTGACCTTTTCAAAAAATGTTGACTGAGCACTTTTTTTTTTTAACTTTCGAAAAGGTAGATTCTGTCACAAACATATTCATGCTTTTTTATTAATATATGTTTCAGAATTACACTAATTATTTTTATTCATTATCTATATAGTATAAAAAAGAATCATTTTACATATGTTGTAAGTTTTATATAGTGTTTTTAGGATTAAAATTTAAGCTTAACACACAAAAGATGAGAAAAAAAATCTTCAGTAAATGTTAAAAATCATAAGTACCTCTTATCAAGGAATCACCTCTTCCCACTGGATCTCTCACAAGAATTTATCAATAATCCCTTGGAATTTAGACCCAACAATCAATTTCATTCTGAATGACCTTAGAAGGAAAACCTGCACAATAAGTATATTTAATTATTTATTTACTGTCCGACTTGTTCTTTGTTGTCAACGAAATAAATTATATTTTACACTAAGCCAAATTTGGCCTAACACAACTTGTTACTCAACATTTTAAGAAAAAGTTAATATTCTCAAGATTTATTAAAATTTTTATTAGACATCAGGATTAAGATGGACCTCATTAATATTTTTATATTTTTGCCTCAATATTCCAAAAGAAATCTTTGAAGAAATAAAGAATATTTCCAAGGAATATTGGAAATATTCCTTACCTAGAATTAAGGAATTTTTTCCTTCTACTATGCAAAAAATTTCAAAGTAAAAAGCTAAAAATACTTAGTGGAAATAGCACTATCCAGACCTGAACACATGGAAAGAATACTGGAAATTACATCATCAAGAATTCATACAAATTCCCTGTTGAGTATTCAGTAAAGGGATCCCTCAAGAGAACATCTCAAATTAATATTCCCTTAGAAGAGCTAATTAATAAAAGAGCCTTAAGTCTTGAAAATGAAAGTTATGACACAGGCAACAAATACATTTATTAGAAAAAAGAAATAAATTTTAAATTTTATTCTTAATTCTCTCATCATAATGGCTCATTTAATGACATTTAGTGACACCGGTTTAATGTTTTACTGGAACTTTTTTCTATACAAAAAGCTATAGGTAACAGAATTTAAAGTAGGAAAGCAGCAGTAATTTATGTATCTAATATTAGCTATTCATAAATCCTCTGATTCTCTAATTAAAGATTTCATCTAACCTGATTCTCTAGGACCTCCATTTAAAATAACTATGGGTGAATGTCAACTGACTGCAATATGAACTTGGCCATGTGATTTGTTTTGTCCTACGGAACATTTTCAAATATGATACATGAGAAACTTCAAAAAAGTTTTTTAATTGGGGTTTGCTCTCTTTATTACTTCTCTGAAATACCATCCAAAATAGTCTAAAATAGTGGAAGGTGAAATAACATGGGTTAGATAACAGGAGTCAAACCTTCCCTTTGTCAGCTAAGCCATTGACAACCATATAAAAGTGATACCAGGTGAGATCGTCAGAAGGGCTACTCAGCTGAACCTATCCCAAATTTCTAATCTATAGAACCATGAGCCTCTAAAGTTGGTGAGAATTGGCATCATGCAAGAGAACACTAAAATATAAGCATGAAAGCAAAGGTAGGGGACAACAACAAAATTATCTTTAAAATCATATACATTTCTATATTTCAAATATCTAAGAAAACATTGAAAAGTAAATGCTGGAAAATAAGCTGATTTTTAAAGAAAATATTAAAACTCCATTGACAAATCAGTTAATTCCTTAATATTGAAAGAACTCTTGAAATCACTAATATTGTAAGGGCAGGCAAAGGATATGGAGGCATATTCATAGTCAAAAGAAATATATTTGTAGTCCTGCTAGTGTGTTACTTTGTAGCACAAAGATATTTAAAGAAAATTACATGTTATTATTTGAGAGATTTAAAAATAAATGCTCATAAAATTAGGACAAATTTTATACACAATTTGTAGAAATATACATTACTAAAGTTTTTGTGATTAATTTTGCCAGTGAGTATACAGAACATGAAAGCTCAGACTCCAGGATAAAATAATTCCTGTTTTTATTACTAATTCCCTCCCCCCCACAAAATTTAAAAAATGATCAAGGGACATATATAATCTTCTTAACAGGTTTATGGAGTGGTAAAAATCTGAAAACAAGGCATTATTAAACAATAGAAGAGTGACAATAAATTATATTCATGTGATTCTAAATAGAGGAACTAATTGGAGGTAAATGGTGAGGTTGAAGGTTAGTAGAATTGGTGTCTCTACTTCTTCTCTTGACTTTCTAAACTAATTGCCCTCCGGGACTATTTTCTACTTTTTATGCTAAATATGGGCCATATGTTCCAATTTCTTTTCACATCTCGTGTTTTATTTTTTGTTACTGAAACTGGACATTAAAAGAAAAATGTGTTTAGTGGGTGTGGCATTATAATTCACAGCATTGTCAAACTCTTGGGCTTAAGCCAGTGTCTTGCCTGAGATTCACAAGTAGCTGCAACTACAGGCCCAGTCTCAAAGCAGGGCTATTTTTAGAGACAGGATCTCACACTTGCTCAGGCTGGTTTCAAACTCTTGAGCTCAGGCAATCCACCCACGTTGGTCTCCCAGAGTGCTGGGGATTACTGACTTGAGCCACTGCACCAGGCTTCATTTCTGTTTTATTGTTGCTGTTTGTTGTTTGTTTACTGACTTAAGTAAACTATAAAGTATGTAGTTTTTGTGTTGCTAACAAACTCTGTTCAGTTAGGCCAGTGGCCAGCCAAAAGTGGCACAGAATCTATTTAAATGTGTTTATTTTAATATGTTTTAAATATATCTTCACAGTAAAAACTTGTATTATTTTTCATATTTCAGGTGATTTTTTTTCTGTATTCGGTCCCAAACTGCCCTATCATAACCTTCCTTGCTACTATCATTCCCTTCTGGAGCTGTGGAAAAACTGGAGATGAAGGATTGGCAAAAAGGTAGAAAATTAAACCAAGACCTTCTGAAGATTGTGCTTCTCATGATCCAGTACCCTGATCAAGAACAGCAATTTCTAGGTAGGACCAATGTGATGACCGTACAGAGTCACAAAACAGTGACAACCTGCATGTATTGTCTTTTCAATTCTTATTACTCACCTTTGCAGAAACCACTGTGCATCTGAGATTTCCTGGGGATCCCAGCAAAGCAAACTGTGACTCACTTCTTTCTCAATCCCCTCCCTTTCACTGCCTCTACAGTAGTCCTTTGAAAACATAAGATCATGCCCCTTATCCTCTTAAAATAAATACTTTTGTTAGTGTATTTAATTTCCATTACCAATAGCTATATTTAAGAAAACATTAAGGTTGAAAAAGTATGATCAGCTACAACATCCTCCCACTCAAAATTATTTTAATAAAATATTAAATTCAACATGGTTTTGAAAATAAGTAGTGTTATAATCTGAAGATATTTTTGGAAATCTCAAAAAATATAATAAGCAGATGGTACAAGATCCATAGAGACAAGTAACTAAAGCAACCAAAAGCTAATAGATATCTTCAAGAAACCCACTGTGCAAATTAGAGTTGATTGAACTCAAAGCACTTCTAGTTGTTAATTCCAGGAATCAGTTGACAATATTATTTACTGTAATATCTCAGTCAGTAATATGAAACAATATGTGCAAATGTATGGTTTACAAAATTGGGGGCTAAACAAATATGAACATATTTCAAGTTGTATAATTTTTACTCATAGTCTTTCTAATGTGATGGATGTTTATACATATACTATATTTGAAATAAACATTACTCTCACTATTGTAAATGGTGTTGAATAACTTCTTCTTCTTCTTTTGTTTTTTTTTTTGTAGTTTTGGCCAGGGCTGGGCTTGAACCACCAATCCAGGATATGGGACCAGTGCCCTACTCCTTGAGCCACAGGCATTGCTGAATAACATCTTTAAACTAAGAAGTTTCAAGCAGTATGCTGATTATGAAAAACTAGAAACAGGCTCAATGTAAATAGTGTCAACATGCAGTATATATATATCAGTGTGTGTGTGTACACTTACAAAAATTTTTATCCAGTGTATAAATTTCAGAATATATGTAAAATATGAAATTAAATTATGATCCATATTTATGTGAACGTAAGAGTAAATTACTCTTTTTTTTTGGTTGCAGCCATCATTGTTGTTTGGTGGGCCCGGGCTGGGGATTTGAACCCGCCACCTTGCGTGTATGTGGCTGGCGCCTTACCCGCTTGAGCCACAGGCGCCGAGCCAAGAGTAAATTACTCTTTCCACACAAAATTTAGAGGATATAATTGCAATGTGCATCCAATTCAGAAAACCAAATATATTAGTTCAAAATACAGTAGAATTTTTACAACATTGTTAGTAGTAAACTTAGAAATAAATTTTTAGAAACTTAATTTTGGTCCATCTATTTGTATACCATATTGTAATTTACTATTTTACTAGTTGTTCTCATAAATAATACATTTATCTTGGAATAGAAAGCTGAATGGAAATATTTTCTATGAATTGTTTTTGAACCCACTCTCTTCTTTAATAGAAGTTACACACCTAATTTATACCCATACTGATCAAAAATAAAATTTAAAAATAAATAACAACTTAAACAATTTTAAATAGTCAACTTTTCTCTATATATTAAAAGATATTGACAGGCAAAAAAAATATTTATTTAATGAGGATCAAAGCCATACTAAACAGATATTCTACTATACTATCATAAAATGTGGGATTCTACCCTTAAAATTCTTGAGATCCATACAGTAAAAAAGAAAAACCAGAGTATGTTAACATCATATAAAGTGTAACAAAAACATTTTTCTTAGAAAACATTAAAGTAAAAAAATGAACATTCAATGTTACATTTGGTCATTCCTTTCTTTCTTTTTTAGTGGAACTTTGTTGCTTTCAGAATTGCCCTTTAGCCTTACATAATTTCACCACTAATAGTCCTTATAAACAACATGATTTATATAAATCTTTGGTCATTTATTATAAGGTCATAAAGATCAAAACCTAAGATGTGTCTATGGTTCATCTAATAAGGGTACATGTGAATCTTTCTAAATGTAGAATATAAATGTCTTAACACAATAACTAAGAAAATGAGATGAAGGCTATGGTAACCAGTTTGATGAAAATATTTCAAATTGTATATAAAAACAGCACACTGTACCCCATGACAGTATCAATGTACACAGCCAGGATATAATAATAATAATAATAATAATAATAATAATAAAAAAAGATCAAAACCTAAAATAAAAAGACTTGGTATTTGAAAATAAAGGCCTCATTATTTTGCATACTTATGGCAAGTGGTCACTTTTTTATACATGTATGCACATATTGGTGTGTTTATGTCTGTGTGTGAGTGTGTGTATGTTTACTTTTCCAATATACTATCTGTAGATAAAATTGGCAAGTATGGAGATAAATTGGGAGCCTCGGACATAGCTGATGGAAATGTAAAATGGTGCAGCTGCTTTTGCAAATAGTATGGCAGTTCCTCAAAGGTTAAATATAGAGTTACCAGCAATTTCATTGTTTAAAACATTAGCAAGATAAATGAAAACATCTATCCATGGAAAAAAACTTTAAACAATAATTCATGGCTGTATTATTTATATTGATCTACAGAGATAGTTAAGTCCTCCATTTCCTTATTGTTTCTTTGATTGGTTGTTTTAAGTGTAAGTGAAAGTGAACCACAGAAGTCTCCAACTGTTACTGTGAAATTATTTCTCTCATTAGTTACAAAGTACATACAAGTCAATAATTTTCAATTTTTAATAAAAAATATTATAAATGTTGTTAATCTGCTTTGGTTGTTGTCTCCTTTTCTGTATAGAAGCTTTTTAGTTTAATTAAGTCCCATTTGTTTATTTTTGTTCTTGTTGCAATTGCCACAGACAACTTCTTTATAAAGTCTTTCTTCATACCTTCAAGTGTTTTCCCCATGCTTTCTTTGAGGATTGTTTATCTTTTCCTGCCTTAAATATAGGTTTTTTGTCCATTTTGATTCAAGTTTTGTGAGTGGAGATAGATACAGGTCCAGTTTCATTCTTTTACATGTGGATATCCAGTTCTCCCAGCACCATTTATTGAATATGGCGTCTTTCCCCTAGTGCAGTGGTTCTCAACCTTCCTAATGCCATGACCCTTTAATACAGTTCCTGTGGCTCATGACCCACAGGTTGAGAACTGCTGCCCTGTGTATGTTCTTGTTTGGTTTATCAAAGTTTAGGTGGCTGTAAAGAGGTTAGTTTCATTTCCTGGATTTCTATTTAGTTCCAGATGTCTACGATTTTTGGGCCAATACCTTGCTGTTTTGATCATTATGGCCTTGTAGTACAGCCTGAAGTCTGGTTGGCTGGTTCCCCCCACCCCCAGCTTTGTTTTTATTATTAGTAACTGCCTTAACTATACAGGGTTGTTTTTGGTTACACACAAAATGAAGAATTATTTTTCCAAGTCTTCAAAGTACGATGTTGCTATGTAATAGGGATGGCATTGAATCTGTAGATTTCTTCTATAGACATTTTGACAATGTTGATTCTTCCCAGCCATGAGCATGGTATGTTCTTCCATGTGTTAATATCTTATACTATTTATTTTCTTAGGATTTCATAATTTTCTTTATAGAGGTCCCTCATCTCTTTTGTTAGGTATATTTCTAGATATTTCTTTAAAACTGCTGTGAGGGGGATTGTGCCCTTAATTAGCTTCTCATCTTGGCTGTTATTTATATATACCAAGGCTACTGATTTTTGGACATTGATTTTATATCCTGAGACATTACTGTTTTTTTTATCACTTCCAGGACCCTGTGGTTGAGTCTTTGGGGTTCTCTACATATAAGGTAGTATCTTCATCAAAGAGGGAAAGTTTGACTGTCTCTGGTCCCATTTGGATGCCCTTTATGTCTTTCTCTTGCCTGAGTATATTGGCTAGAACTTCCAGCACTATGTTGAATAGTAGTGGCAACAGAGGACAACCTCGTCTGGTTCCAGTTTGAATTGAAAAAGCTTTCAGTTCATTAGATCCTGCAATCTCACTCTTACTTGACATCTACAAAGAAGAAAAAATTCCTTTTACCATGAGGACACTTACACTAGACTGTTTATTGCAGCTTAATTTACACTCAAATGTGGAAACAGCCTAAGTGTCCACCAACCCAGGAATGGGTTAACAAGCTGTGGCTTATATATATCATGGAATACTATTCAGCCATTAAAAAGATGGAGACTTTACATCTTTTGTATTAACATGGATGGAAATGCACCACAGTATTCTTAATAAAGCATCATAAGAACAGAGAAGCAAGAATCATATGGACTCAATTCTAATATAAGGACAAGTAATGACCTATTAATGACCTGGTACATGGTGGGGGAAGGGGAAGGGAAGAGCAGAGAGAGGGAAGGTGGCAGGGGATGGAGGGATTAAGTTTTGTGACACACCTTTTGAGGGTGGGACATAATTGTAAGAAGGACTTTACCTAACAAATGAAATCAATGTAACCTAGTTTTTGTACCTTCAAAGAATCCCCAACAATAAAAAAAAAAATGTTGTTTATCCATACAATAGAATATTGTTCATCAGTAAAAACTGATGAAGTACTGATACATGGTAGACAACATGAATGAATGCACCTTGAAGCCATTATGTTGAGAGAAATGAGTTAATCACAAAAGACCATATACTCTATGATTTCATTCAGTGAAATATTCAGAACAGGCAAAACTAAAGAGACAGAAAATAGATTAGTGTTTATCCAGAGCCTGAGTAGGCAGGCTCGATAAATAGATGAGGAAAAGGGTATGCCTTCTATGGGATATCCACCTCCTTTTTTGTGAGGGAGTGTGTTCTAAAATTAGATTTTGGTAGTGGTGAACAACACCATGAATTAATTAAAAGAAAACAAATGTAATTGTGCACTCTAAACAGGTGTATGCTATGTGCATTATATGTTAATAAAACTTCTAAAAGTCTAAGAGTATTTTCACTGGGAACTATTTAATTTCAAAATCTTCATTATGTTTTATATCTCAATTGAAGATTAAGTAGTATATGAAGATGTACAGTGGGTAAAATCTTCTTTGAACATATGGAAGATAACGGAATGAAAGACATTTAATTCAATTCTCAATTAAACTGATAAAGAGTAAAATAAAAATTCTAGCACATTCTTCACATTGAAACTTTTAATAGGTGAGGTCCCTGATACTGAATTTTTCCTAAAACTGTAGAAATACACACCAAGAACTGTTTAATAAAATTTTATCCAGTAATTGTATATTTGAAATTATAAATTTAATAACATTATAATTGACATGTAAATATGTTTTTAGAAATACAAATAGTCTTAGGAATAATTAGAATCACCCTGCTTGAAATTCTTCAGTGAACTGCTTAAAGTCCATCTAGTATTAATTTTTTTAGCTAGCTATTAACCCATGTGTAGCTTAGCAATACTAACACAAAAAGCACCATAGTGCAATTTGAAAAGCTCACTGTTGATAATTGAGACAAGCCCATATTGATCCAGGAAGTACTTGGCATATTATTTAACATTTTCAGCTTGATGTACCAAAATAAGCATTCGATAAACTGTTCACCTACACAGAGAACTGTGTTACTTCAATTACACTTAAGTTGATTGAGGCTAATTTAATGGTAATTAGTAATTTACAAGGTCAGGAGGTGCACACTTCTAATTCCATGCTGTTAAAATGGTCACAACTCACTTATATGGACAAGAATGCCAAATGAAGTAAACTTACAAAAACTATGTATACAAAACGCTATTATTTTATGATTCTAAATAAATTACCTAAAATAAAAACAGCTACTTCTCATAGCATTCAAATATTCATTTTGGGCTGTTGGCAAATTTTTGCTTTTATCATTACAGTAGAACCTCCATTGTTTACCACCTCCCTACATTACCAACCTCTTCAAGTTGACGAAATTTTTATAGAGTGGACAAGCACCACATATATGTATCAGTATAGTGGGCCTAGTTCCTTAAGCTGATGACCTCTGTATGTTGACTACCTCTGAATGTTGACCAGTTTGTTACAGTCACTTGAGTAGTCAACCTACAGATGTTGTAGTATATTTCTAAATATACAGAAATAAGAACTATTCCTTTGTTTCAAACAAAGAAGAGTATGTACATTTAGTTTATGTTCAATTCCTACAAAACATTACTCTTAGATTTGGTATTATGTTTCTTTTTAAATATTAGAAAAGTCATGTGAATCATTTTTAGTATAGGTGCATCAGTAATTATGAAGATCTTTATTGCTGATTTAACCATTAAATTATTCAAAGACCGAATTATATTTGTAGGTAAACGCATTTCAATGTGTTCCACAAAACTCAGAAAATCTTAAAAAGAAGTGATCTTTACAAAACAAAGTTAATATCTAGGGAAATTACTTTGTCTTGTCTAAGGTCACAAATTTAGTGAGTAACAGCTAGAAGTAGAATTTAACATTTCTTAATTTCTTGAGCATTAGTTTTCCACCTAAACTATAATAATGATTAAGTATCAATAATATATTATTAGAAAATATATATATATACTCTCACACAGACACAATTCTCATAATATTAAAAATCATTCAACATAATTTATTAGAATAATATACAGCACACAGCTTATGCTTTAATGAACAAAATAGTTGTAGCACTTTTACCCATGAAATATTTTCCATAGTGTAAGATAAAACTATTTTCATGTTAAAAACTGGGTGCAGGTAAGTGCAAAATGCTTACCATAAAATTTGCCCTTGGGTGATAAACCACTTTTCAAGTATTTCTCAGTTATTCCTTAAGGAGCAAATATGATCCTATATTCTATAGTTTTGAATGATATTTTGAAGCTGATTTACCAAATTAGACATTGGCTAATCTTACAGAATTACATGTCTCGCAAAAAAAATTTAATGATAGAAGGTTATCACTCACCTGAGTGATTTTATGAATGCAAACTTTTCGATGTTTTTTTAATGCCATTTTCGTATAGGCCACATTCAGATTTATAGGTTTAAAGTGAGTCTAACTCTGTAGATATTTGTCAAACTTTTCTTTAGAGTTGTTAAACTCATTCCTTTAATAAAAAGATGAAAATTTTATTTAAAATTTTACAAGCTTTATGAAACTTTTGACAGGTGATTTGAATGTAGGAATAAAACATGACTATAAAAAAGCCAATATTTGAGCTTCGTATCAGAGATACTGACATATTTGTGGTTATTTCCCAGGTATTTCATTTAAAAGTGCTTTTGCTGAAAAATATAGGAGTGTTCAAATCACTTAAGTTAAAAATTAGAAATAAAGGAAACGACTCATGTCTAGGATATAAATCACTACCCAAATGTTGAGAGACAGAGAGAGAGAACAACCTGATAAATAAACGGGGAAAAATTTGAATATGAACTTTGTTAAAAGAACTAAATTCCAGTGTGGATTTATTTCAAAATAATAAGAATACACCAAATAAGACCCCAAAATGATTACCAATTATAGTACAATTCTATTTTAAATTCCTAAAAATAAAAACCAAACTAAATTGCCAGATTAAGTCAGCAAAAGAGAGGGGAATTACAACACAGTGTAACTTGTTGGCAGAGGATGAATATATTTGCTGTCTTGATTATGCTAATATTTTAGGTATATACCTATATCTAAATTTATCATATTGAAATTTGTTTCAACTTTATTTTATGTATGTTATACTTTGATAAACATGTAAAACTGTCTAGGAAATGTAAATTTAAATTTCAAAAAGTTTTTTTTTATTATTGGAACTTTCAAAAGTCATAGAATAGGTTTTGGAAATGCTGAATTTAAGTGAAAAATAAAAAGTGAAATAAGGTCAAAAGGTATTTTCAATATAAAGCTTTTCAGAGTTTACATAGATAACAATATAGCAAGTCTTTTAGTATATGGCTTTTGTCTAGATGATTTTCCAAATTAATGATGGAAATTATTCTTCAACCTTGAAATATTTTACAGAAGTAACATTGCTAGAATATAGTTTTGAAAACACTATAAAGTAATTAAAAGCACTGCATATGGAAAGGCAATGGTATAAAATGTTAGTTGATATTGCTAGAGAGCCTTGTCATATCAGAATGTTTTTTTATAAGATGAACACAAGACAATGATCAACTATTCACCAATGATATAACTTCCCTTTCATTAATTAGTGAGAAGAGAATGCCTGACCTGAGGATGAATTACATTTTTCCATCCCTTTGCTTCTGGTTGGTGTCATAGGGTGAGTTCTCATGATTGGTAAGTAAGCAAAAGTGATGTGTATCAGATCCAAGAAAAAGTAGTCAATAAAGAATATCCAAATTTCTCCATATTTTCTTTCCCTCAGTCCTGGCTGAAAGAGAATGTCAGTGGAAGCCTAGATAATTTCAAAGTCTTAGTTCTTAAATGTCATTTGTAAGTCTAATGAGTAAGAAATAAAATTCTCTTAATTTGGGGGGTTAGTTATAGCAGCCAATAATAACAATCAATATAAAAACTTGATCAAAGTATCTACTGCTCATTCCACAACTAATTTTGAAAATTATAATTTTAGGTTCACCGTTGCAGCTACATGTTTCCTCTAAATGTTTTATTGATAAGCATGCAACATATGAATTTAAAAGATAAAAATGGAATATGCGTTTCCCTGATGGATTTTTTAAACTTAAATTAAAAAATAACAATTCTCTTATTTATAGCCATCATATAAAAGTAATAAACTTAACTCAAATACAGGTTGATATCTTTCTCTTTACATGTAACAGTGATTTTTACATTCTACATCAAATATTCCTTAAAACTACCTAGATGAAGACATATTTTTTAATCACATGTATTTTTTGGGCAATGCTCGTTGCAGCAGTATTTCAATTAGCAACATAGAGGAGGTTAATTTGTGTTTTAAAATGATCATAAGTATTTCTCTGTAGATATTTACTTTGGTATATGGATTTAATCTATCATTCGTGAAAGTGTGACAGCTATTAAGTCATGATTTTTTCCTTTTGTGCTTTTTAATGCTCATAAGATGAAATTTTTCCAAAAATGTGCCAAATATATATAAAATTATCACTAAATTATACAAGTGCTCATCAAAATGTAAAAGTTCAACTTTATGAAAAAAATTCCATAAATTTTCAAAGAAAATACACTTTATTTTTCCTCTTGGTAAATGTAATATTGTAAGTTTACATTCTGAAGCTCAGATTAAGACTTACATGTAAGTAAGTTAAAAATTAGAAATAAGGGAAACATCTCATGTCTGGGATGTAAATCACTACCCAAATGTTGAGAGACAGAGAGAGAGAACAACCTGATAAATAAACGGGGAAAAATTTGAATATAAACTTTATATAAAAGAACTAGATTCCACAGTGTGGATTGATTCAGAAATGTAAGTCTTAATCTGAGCTTCAGAATATAAACTTAAAATATTGCATTTACCAAAAGGATAATATTATGAAAGGGGACAAGTAAAAATATTCATACCATCTTTCAAAGATGTCAGACATGGTTTAATTATTAAAGAGGGCTCACCAGATCCAAAATGATAAAGCTTAATCCTGAAGTTTACTGTAGAGGAAAAAGACACAATATAGCAATCGTATTAATGAAAGGGAATGCATAACAACCAAAAGCTGCCTCACTGGAGGGGTCAAGAGAGGGCACACTTGTGCTCTAATAATTATCCCTCTGTAAGAGTGATGCCTGGATGAGACTTCTGTTTTGGACTAGAAACCACTGACTTGTGCATGGAACATCTCAGAAATAAGAAGTCTACAATGGAGTGTTTTATGTTTGATGTTCACTGCTATCACATATATTAATTCTGACATTTCAGCCAAAGTATAAATTTGATAAGAAAACCTACATTCTTTTTTTGTCATTGTTTTTGAAGATGGCTGTAATTACATTGCCCAGGCTGGAGTGCAATGGTATTTACAAGTAGGAACAAGCACACTATACCTTCAAATTCCTGGGCTCAAGTAATCCTGTTGCTTCAGCTTTCCAAGTGGCTGAGACCACAATTGCACATCACCTAGCAAGGTACTTTATACACGAATTCTCTTTAGGATCCTCGTTTGCATTGTTGTCATTCTCCCCCTCCTATTTATATCAACCTATTCAAAATTCCAATTACAGAGCATTCTCCTCAAAAACTACAGAATATGCATTCTTCTTATCAGCACCGGGAACATTTTCTAAGAGTGATCATATCTTAAGACACTAAATATGTCTCAGCAAATTAAAAAAATAGTAAGTATATCATGTATCTTCTCAGGTAACAATGGAATAAAATTAGAAATCAACTCCAACCAAAACAGTCATTTATATGCAAAATCATGGATGTTAGAAAACCTTGTACTCAATGATTACTAGGTCAAGGAGGAAATAAAATGGAAATCAAAGGATTCTCCAAACTAAATGACAAAGGAGAAATAAGTTACTAAAAATCTATGGGATACAGCAAAAGCTACCCTCAGGATAAAATTCCAAGCTTCAAATGAACATGTCAAAAAGATAGAAAGATCACAAATAAACAATCTGATGAAATGTCTCAAAGAACTACAAAAAGCGGAGCAAACCGAACACAATCTCAGAGGAAGAAAAAATATAACTAAGGTCCATAGCAGAGCTAAATGAAATTGAAAACAAACCAAAAATGCAGAAGATTAATTAAACAAAAAATTGTTCTTTGAAAAGATAAACAATAGTTATAGACTTCTCACAATATTAACCAGAAATGGGAAAAAAAGGATCCAAATAAGCTCAATCAGAAATGAAAAAGGAGATTTTTACAACTGGTATCACAGAAATATGAAACATCATCTCTGAATACTATAGAAGTCTTTATGCACTTAAACTCAAAAATGATTTGGGAATGGACAAATTTATAGAAGCACCCACCTCCCAATGCTCACTCCAGAAAAAAATAGAACTCCTGAACAGACAATAAATGCACAATGAAATTGAAGCAGCACTAAAAAGTCTTCTAAGGAAAAATGTCTTGCACCAGCTAGTTTCATAGCCAAATTTTATCAGACATACAAAGAACCAATACATAATGCAGAAATTATTTAAAAATATTAAGAAGGAAGGAATCCCCCAACTCTTTCTACAAAGCCAGTATCACCTTAATACCAAAGCCAAGAAAGGACCCAACAATAACAGCAGCAGTAGGAAAAAAGAAAACAACTATAGAAAACAACTTACTATATTTGAGTATATTTTAGGACACATATTTTATATTTCTTATAAATATAAATTCAAAAACTCTCAACAAAATTCTAGTAAACAAAATTAAGCTGCACATCAAAAAACTAGTTCACTCCACCCAAATAAGTTTTATCTCAGGGTGTCAGGATGGTTCGACATTTACAAACCTATAAATGTAATTAACCACATAAACAAAAGGAAACAAAAATGATTATATGATCATCTCAAAATAGAAGAAGCATTCTAAAAATTTAACACCCTTTTATGATAAAAATTCCTAACAAAATGGGCTTATGGAACTTATTTCAAAATTTAAAAGGCTATCTATGACAAACCCACAGCAAATATCACGCTGAATGAGGAAATGTTGAAGTATTTCTACTTTTAGCTAGAACAAAACAAAGATGTCCACTCTCACCATTTCTATTTAGCATAACTATTCAGGAACATACCTTTATTTCATTAAAAAAAAGTAACTAATTAAAAAAAAAACACTGAAAATCCTCAGGGGAAGGTTCCAGAAAAATAATTCTGGCAACATGAAAAATTGGAATACATCTCCTAGAGATATAGGAGAGATACAACAGAAAGACCATCTATGGAGAAGTTGCTGAAATGTCCAAAATAAAACTCAGAATATGGATTGCTAATATGATAAATGGAATAAAGGAGAAGATAGAAATGGAAATCCAAAAACTTTTCCTAATCTTGTTTCAAGAAATTAGTGAATTCAAAAACAAAGTCACCAAGGATACGGATATAATGAGGAAAAGATATAGCAGAGCTTAGGAAATTGAAAGAGGCATTTGAGGAGCTTAAAACATGGTAGAGACCCTCAGTCATAGATAGAACGTGGAGAAGAAATAATTTCAGAAATTGATGGAAAGATTTTTTAACTATGTAAATAAGTCAAATAAGCAGAAAAAAAAAAGAGAGAGAGAGAGAGAGAGAGAACAAAAACAGAATATTCCCTAAGAGAGTTATGGGACTACTCCAGAAGATCAAATATCCAAATTATAGGGATTCTGAAGGAGAAGAAGATGGTCCTAAGGCAGTGATACCCTACTTGTGAGAGACACAAAAATCCAGACAGTAGTTTCAGAACTTCAGCACAATTCAATCCAAACAAAGTGTCTTCTAGACACATTGTAATCAACACTGCCAAGTCAATATGAGGAGAAAATCCTACAAGCAGGTAGTCATAAGAAAAGCCTGAACTACAAAGGGAAGAATATCAGGATAACCACAGATCATTCAGCTGAAACTTTCCAAGCCAAAAGAGGTTATGCTTGGCCTTTAACCTTCTTAAATAAAACAACTTTCAGCCCAGGATTCTGTATCCTGCGTAACTGCATTTCATTTGTGATGAAGAAACCAAATATTTTACTGACATGCAAGTGTTGAGGAAATTTGCCATAACTAGACTGGTTCTACAGGAAGTACTCAGACCCATTCCTTGTAATTTCCAATATGATGGTCAATCTCCAAGGTAAGCACATCCAGAAACGAAAAAACAAAGCCTACCTTCCACAATGGCACAATAAATAAAATCTCTAGACCTTTGAAAAATTAAATATCCAAAACTTCACCATACCTATGATATGGAGTTCTCATGATAAATGTGAATGGCTTGAATTCCTGCCTAAAAAGCACAGTCTTGCTTCCTGGATACAAAATCTCAAGCCCAACATCTGTTGTCTCCAAGAAGCACACCTAAACTCAAAAGATAAAACAAGACTCAGGGTAATAATCCATGCAAATGGAAATCAGTAAAAAGTGGGAGTTACAATCTTATTTGCAGATGCAATTAGATTTAAATCAACAAAACTAATAAATGACAAGAAAAGATATTGCATAGTGGTCAAGGAAAGCACACACATGAAGAGATTTCAATAATTAACATTTATGCACCCAATCTGAATGTTCCTTGATACAAACCCTAAAGGTTCTGAACAATATGGTATCTTTTTGCACCACAATAGTTGAATAATTCAACACCCCTTTAACAGTACTAGATAGATCCTCCAAGCAGAAACTAAACAAAGAATAACAGACTTAAATAGACCTTACGACAAGTGAAATTAACAGATATATATAAAACAGTTTATTTTAACAAAAGACAATACATATTCCTCTCATCAGCCCATGGATGATCCTCCATGATTGAGTATATTTTAGGACACAAGTTCAACAAATTCAATAAATTCAACAGAATAGAAAATTATTCTTTGTATCTTCTTGAACCATCAAAGAATAAAAATTGAACTCAACAGCAACAGAAATCATCATAGCCAAATAAAGTCATGGAAATGTAATAACCTTATGCTGAACAACAGTTGGTTCAAAGATGAGATTAGGAAGGAAATTATTAGATTTCTTGAAGAAAATTATAATGAGTTCATAAGCTACCAAAATTTATGGGATACTACAAAGGTAGTCCTAAGAGGTAAACTTATATCATTAGATGCCTACATCAAGAAAACAGATAGCCTGTCAATAACCAAATGGACCATCTCAAACAGCTAAAAAAGGAAGAACAATCCAATTTCAAAGCCAGCAGAAGAAAATAAATAACAAAAATCCGAGCAGAATTAAATGAAATTGAAAAGACAAGAATCATTTCAAAGATCAGAAAAGAAAGTTGGTTCTTTAAAAAGATTAATAAAATTGACAAACCCTTGACCAGAAGAACCAGAAACAGAAAAATAAGATCTTAACCTCAATCAGAAATAAAACAGGGAAATAACAGATACTACAGAAATCCAAGAGATTATCAACAATTATTTATGAACTCAGGCCCCAGAAATATGAAAATGTAGAGGAAATGCACAAATGTCTGGTATCATGCCACTTTCTGAAACTGAACCAGAAAGAATTAGAAATTTTGACTAGGTCTATATCAAGCACTGAAATTATATCAGCAATATATCATCTTCCAAAAATAAAAGCCCTGGATCAGATGATTTCAACCAGAATTCTACCAAACATTTAAAGAGTATCTAGCACCTATGTTGCATAACCTATTCCAAAATATAGACAAGGAAGGAATACTCCACAACATATTCTATGAAGAAAACATCACCTTGATTTTAAAACCAGAAAAGAATCCAACAAAAAGAAAAACCTATAGGCCAATATCATAAATGAATATCAGTGCAAAAATATTAAGTGAGATCCTAGCAAACAGAATACAGTGACACATCAAAAAAATTTGCACATCATGACCAAATAGGATTGATCCCAGGGATGCAAGTTTGGTTCAACATATGAAAATCCATAGATGTAATTCACCACATAAATAAAATGAAAAGCAAAGACCACGTGATTCTCTCAATTGATGTAGAAAAGTCTTTAGAGTTTTTTGTATTTTTCATTAGTACAAATTTGGATTAAAGTAATAAAGTATATTGTCAAATCTACGCTTTAGTAATGACTTTTCAGTCTTTGTAGAGTGGTAGCCACACAGAACATTGCTCACCGTATGGGCTACTAAGTTTCTCTGCCCTTCTGGAAGTACAGGAAATGTAGCCATTAGAACAGGGAACATAGTGAGAGAACAAACCTATCCAGGGGAAAAAGAATAGGCCTTAAAAATAGCCAAAGGTCTTTAATCCAAGGGTAGTGTAAGTCTGGAAGACTCAGTTTACTGCTAATTCTGTTGGCCAGTGTTTGGTGCACACTCTTAATCTAGCACACTCCATTACTTTCTTAGGATCGCTGTTACAAAGTACTACAAATGCTACTGCCTCGAACAACAAAATTAATTTCTTCAACGTTCTGGAAACTAGGGTCTGAAATCAAAGTCTCAACAGGATCATAATGCATCCAAAGCCTAAAGGGGAGAATTCATCCTACCCTCTTCCAGCTTCAGTTAGCTCTACACGCTCCTTGTCTCTGTTCTGTGCCTCTTCATCTCAAATCTCTCTCTGACTTTTACTGTTTTTAAAAAAATAATTTAGAGATCCTTTACTTAATTATATCTGCAAAGACCATTTTTCCAAATGTCACTCTCACATATTCCAGGAATTAGAACTCGAGCATATCTCTTTAGGAGCCACTGTTCAACCCACCACCCACACCAAAACTCTTGTGAAGGTAGTCATTATGAAGACTCCTGATATATTTTCAATAAAATTACTTAATTGATTAAAATAAATCACTCCTGAGAAACTATTTTGTCCTCTCTCTCTCTCTGCCTCCCACACAAACACACACACATGGCACACGCACTATGGTGTATTGCACACACCACTATGGTATATTATTTTAAGAAACAAAATCCCATTGCTTTAGTTCTACTTCATGTATCTCAGTAACTTTTTTCAAACCTGATTAATTATCATGAGAATAACAATCAATGAAAATATTCATGCACAAAAAAAAGACCAGAGAAAAACCCTGATGACCATAGTAGACAATAACAGAAATGCCTGCCATCTGTATGATGATTTATAGTTCACTGTATTTTCTTTTGTGCTCGCATAAACTCTAAAAGAGAAAAATCAGGCATTTGTAGGTCCTATTCATAGGTGAAGAATTTTAAATTGCAAAATCATGGTTTTTAGCAAAAACAAGTGACTGGGAAGGTAGAGGATGTAAATGAGGATCATACTTTTGACTTTAAGCTCTGATCTCTTTGCTAGCAAACAGAAGTTTGAAGACATTTCATACTCAGAATCATGCTTGCCCCACTTCCTGGGCCTCCACCCTGACCTCTGTGTGTTAATCAATTGCTACCTTATAGACTACTCTTTTCATTTTTTTAAAATAAAAAAATAAAATAATATATAATAATATATTAATATATTAATAATAATATATAATAATAAAATAATATATTCCTCTTTCCATACATCCTTTTATGACATGCTTTCCTTGAGCATCTTGAAGAGATGAATTCTCTACATTTGGGTTTTATCCTCTCTAAAAACTAAAGCTCCTACAACACAAACATAACTCTGAGGTCTTTAAATGGGAAGGTGGTTCATGTAAATGAAAAAAAGGAAGTGTTGGGGGAAAAGTTCTTTCTCAAAAAATAATGCCACCGATAGGTTTCCCATCCTTAGTATCCAATACAAATGCTTTCTTATAGTATTTTTTAAATTCATTTGGATGGAATACAAACATATACATACATACATATGGATACATTTATATACATATCACAAATATATATTGATACATATATATAAATCACATATATCACTTTATCTCACATTTTGTAGGACGTTTAGTGATGTTCTTATAGAAAGCTATTCTCTCCATGGTTTTTGTGGGAAAGTACAATTTTTACTTTGGCTTTCAATTACTTAAATAAAAATAGCATATGCAGTTATTAGAGAAATAGACACACACAAAGGGTTAAAGATTGAGATACACAGAGAGACGCCAAGCTGATCTCTTTGTCTTGATATTTTAAGGATTGTCCCTGTTATTTTCAATTTTCAGAAATATCACAACATGTGGAATGTTGTCTTTTACCCACGGTATTTTGGAATAAATTAAACAAATAACAAAAAAAGTTTCACATTCTATTTATTTATTTATTTATTTATTTATTGAGACAGATTCTCACACTGTTGCCCAGGCTAGAGTCAGCCTAGCCCACAGCAACGCCTGGGTTCCAGTGATCCTTCCTCTGCAGACTCCCAGAGTGCTAGGATTATAGGCATTAGCCACCACTCCTGGCCTGAAAGCCCCACATTTAAACAAAAGTATATTTTAATTAAAAAATCCAAAGAGACAAAGATTTCTTACTCAATTAAAATACAAAAATTTTAAATTGTTTCCCTAAATAAATGGATATTTCATTTAGTTGGACCTGAGTATTTTTACTAAAGAGAAATTATATTTATCAGAAGATATTTATATGACAAATTAAACCTGCCTCTCATAGAACACATTTAAATTTCAATATATTTTAACTTACTACAGTAATACTTGTATAAGGGTGTATGTTAGATATTTGATAAATTATATTACCAAACTAAGTCAAGAAAACATATCTAGATATGAAGATTGTTATAATATGCTATTTTATTGAATTAAATATTTATAAATTATGTAGTAATCTAAAACTAATGTCAATTAATAATTAAATATAAGCAACACTTTTTTTCTGAACAAATAAATCTGCTACTGACTTTTTTTTTTTTTTCTTTTTGAGACAGAGCCTCAAGCTGTCACCCTGGGTAGAGTACCATGGAATCACAGCTCACAGCAACCTCCAACTCCTGGGCTCAAGCAAGTCTCCTGCCTCAGCATCCCAAGTAGCTGGGACCACAGGCACCCACCACAATGCCCCGCTATTTTCTGGTTGCAACCTTCATTGCTGTTTGGCGGGCCCAGGCTGGATTCAAACCCACCACCTTAGGCGTATATGGCTGGCACCCTAGCCACTTGAGCCACAGGGGCCGGGCCTGCTACTGACATTTTTAATGTAACTTAAAAATAATGTAACAAATTTAACTAGCAAGTGTAGCATAAAATTGCTTTTGCAAAATAATATATGGCAGAGATTCAGTTAATAAACTGGATACTTTTTCATATAATTAAAAAAATACTGTTTTATGCAACAAGCATTCATAATAGAAATAGCAAGAAGAATAATCAATTGTATAACTTTTTATAATAGAGCTTGGTCATATGTTTTTTCTGATAGAGAGTGAAATGGAGGCATGGACAGAATCACAGTCTAGGTTTCCTTTAGAAGAAATAATAAACTTTACAGAGCAGTAGCTATATAATGCATATGTGAATGTTAAAAAATAATTGATAACAATTTTAAATATGAGAAACCATATGTGGTATAAGGTTAAATCATGTCCTGAAATTATTCCTATCCTTTTTTTAATCTTCACATATATTCAAATGTTATAAATAAGTTTTCAATAGAGTCCTGAATTGAAATAAAGCTGAACCAATTATCTGGAATTGAAATCTGAATTTCTGGCCATTATTTTTATATAAAAATATTTCATTATACTTCCCTTTTACTGTGTTATATCATCTTTCAGGATAGAATGACAAACAACCAATCTGTATGACCTTCGCTGGAATCATACTTTAAATCAAGGACACAGAAGTGTTGGGAAAAAAAAAGGATAGAAGAAGATATTTTTTAAAAACATTGAATAAGAACATATGACATTTCTTAAAAACATTGAATAAGAACATATGACGAAATCTAGGCAAAAAGAATATTGTAAGTTGTAAAAATGGACATTCTAAAATATGAAAGGGTCAATTAAATAGAATTATACAAAAATTCAAAACTTATATAAACCTATAGATACTTTTGTGCTTTATAAAGTGGGAGTTGATAAACAACACATCTACACCACACTTCAAAATTAGAACATAAAACACAACTCCCTAAATGTTTCAGTGGCTGAATATGATCTTTATGGTCTCTGAAAAGTATGGCATTAAATTACAGCACCATTGGAATAAAAAGAGATAACTAAAAAACTCCTTAAATGCTTGAAAAGTATTTAAGACCATCTTATACAACACACAGGTCAAAAATAAAGTGTAATATGTCATATAACTTATCATAATTTGAAAGATAATGAAAATATAATTGATAGAAACTAATACAATGTAAGTTAAGCAGTTTAGAAATAAATTAGATATATGTAGTGTAGTCAAATTAAATTCATAAAAAGAACAGTCTCTTCAATAAATGGTACTTAGAAAACTATATGTCTGTATGCAGAAGAATCAAACCAGACCCCACCTCTCACCATACACAAAAATCAAATCAAACTGGATTAGAGATTAAAAATTAAGCCCTGAAACTGTGAAATTACTAGAGGAAAACATTGGGGAAATGCTCTAAAAAATTAATGGAGACAAATCTATATACCTATATTAGTGACACCTCAAAAGCATATGAAACAAAAGTAAAAATGGACAACTGAGATCACACCAAGCTAAAAAGCTTCTCTACAGCAAAGGAAACAAAGAAAAAAACAATATAAAGAGGCAACTTACCGGATGTTAGAAAATATTTTTAATGTATTCAACTGACAAGGGATTAATAAACAAACTTTATAAAACATTCAACTCAATAGCAAAAAAACTTATTAAAAATGGGCAAAGTATCTGAATAGATATGTCTCAAAAAGAGACATACTAATGGCTAACAGGTAGATAAAAACTGTGCGACATTACCGATCATCAGAGAAATGCAAATAAAAACCACAATGAAGCGTGATATCTCACCTCAGTTAAAATGGTTTTGATCAAAAAGACAAAAATATCATTTCTTCTAGAGTTTTTAATGTTTTATGTCTTAGATTTAAATCTTTGTTCCAGGCTGGGTGCAGTGGCTGACGCCTGTAATCCTACCATCTCTTCAGAAATAACTTGTGTCCTATCTCAAGATTACAGTTACATGTATATCAAGTTATTTAACAGTGCTCTAGGTCTTTTATTTTTATTTATTGACTTTTATTAAAAATATAAAAAAATTGTTGGTTTCCTAAATTTGACATAACAATTACCACAAACTAAGAGGATTGAAACAACAGAAAATATTGTCTCACGATTTAAACACTAACAAGCCTAAAATCAAAATGTAAGCAGGGTCGGTTCAGTGTGATGGCTCTGGGGGAGAATCTGTCCTAACGTTGTCTCCATACATAACTACCTGAGGCATGATGTAGTATGTAAACAAACTGCAACCTGCAGAGAGTATATTCTTATGACAGATAGCTGAGTCTCAGCCAATCAAAGCAGTCAAGCTTCAGCCAATCACAACCTCCCAACTGATCACCCACACACAAAGGAGGCAAATGCTTAAATCATTTCTGTGTATCATTTCCATTTTTGGTGTATAATTACTGCCTTCCCATTTTGTCAACTGGAATTTTCTGAACCTCTACTAGTTCAGGATGCTGCCTAATTGATAAATCACTTTTTGTCTCAAATAAATTCTGCTACCTATACTCTGCCTAAAGTTTTCCTTTTAGTAGTTTGGCACCAGAAGTGGGATTTGAAGTAGACCTCCAGCAGCCTGTAGGAACACTGTCTCAGTTAACATCCATTGTGCCTACTGTTCACTTGTAATGAACTTGGCATGTAAATGAAGTGCAATCTGAGAGTGTATTCTTGGGTGGATTTTCTCTTGGATTTTGAGTTCCAAAAACTTGTTTTTTGAGCTATATGAGTTTTTTTGAGCATTTTTTAAACTGGGGTGGAAGCATTTTAAAAATTGGTTTAGAAGTCACAGCAGAAACAGGACTGAGCCATGTAAGAGGGCTTCAGGTGTCTGAGTCAGAGAGAAACTGGAGTAGATTATGTAGATAAGTAATTTTAGCCGAAGACAGAGAATAATGGATTCATCTGTCCCATAAAACTGAAAGTCCTTTCTGTGAAACTCTAGCTAATTTTATGTATGAGAATTATGGACACAGACTGGTTTTTGTTTTGTTTTGTTTTGTTTAGGGAAATAGGTTAACCTTGCCAAAGATAACTGAGAGATACCATGGCCATAGTGATGAAATCCTTTATGAAAAGGTAATACTGTCTTCATAGCTACACAGCTGCAACGACCAAGAGGTTCTCTTCCTATGTTTTTAACTAACACCCAAACTTCTCAAACCTAAAAATTCTGTTCTCTAAGATGTCTTTCTTTATTGCAAATAGCAACACTTTAGAGAAAAAAACAATTATCCATTTTCACACACGCCATCTGATAGAATGCACTCCTTTTGGCCTTGGCTGTTTCCCCAACAAAGGAAACCCACAAAGTTGTCACTCTCAGGAGAATAATCAACCAGTATCTCAGAGAGTTTAAAGAATATTTCTTTGTTGAGTGTTTCAAATCAAATCTAAAATGTCCCATATCTGAATGTAGCCTATTAGGACTTGAAGGATTTTTAGGAAGACATTTGTAAGAATCAGTTCTCTGTGTTTTCTCTATTCTACACAGCTTCTTACACGGGAACTACTCACTGAAAGAAACTCCTTTTCTGAAACCACATCTGTATGTACCTCTGACAGCTTTATTCACTTCTTTCTCCCATAATGTTTTCTATGTTCCAAAACTCATTCTTGGGGTGGGGGGAACAGATTGTTCTTTCATTCAATATTGAAAACAAACAAAAGAAATGAACTAGTTTCTCACAATATGGGAAGATTAGAAGTCTCTATACTGAGTCTTGGTATAATAGATGCTTCTTCTAAACTTCAGGGAGCTTTAGCACTCAATATTCTAGTTAAAATGCTGCAGGGGGTATTCCAATAAAAAAAGAAAAACCCTCTGAACTCTTTGTGTGGGCTCTTAGATTCTCACAGGAAAGAATTCAAGTGTGAGCCAACTAGCAACATGTAAGTTTATTGAGATAGACACTGAAAGAGTAGGGGGTCTTTCCCAGGTAGAGGGAAACTGCCAATAGGTCAATAGTAACATTTTTAAATTTTCTAAAATCCTGTTGGGAAATAGCCATACATGACCAGCGTTGTCTTACAATCAGGCCATCAAGGTTAATCATAAACTGCTATTACAGATAGGTAAGCATGAACATTTGGGAACGCATGTGATTTAGACATTCATCCATCTTTGGGGTGGGTCATAGGTCAGCCCTTGTTCTGGAAGTGGGGTCTGGTGTTGGTCAAATGGCTGCACTCAGGCTATTTTAACCATCTTTTTATGCCTCTCCTACACCTTCATCAAGAGAGACACAAACTGGGCTAAGAAACCATGAATATAACTGAACTATTCTCCAAAACATGACTCCTAGCATAAGTGCTGTTCTCAGCTTGTTATTTTGACACCCTTTTGTAAGAGAAAATTACATACCTAAAGGAAATCTTCACTTTTTTTCACTCCTTCTAAAGGGTAAAGGTGTCACCCGCTCTGCATCTAAATCACTATAAACTTTACACCTAAATCTGTGTAACAAGACTTACATTTCATATAGGTGCTTTTTCTCACCATCATGTCTTAACTGGGTCTTTACCAGTATCCTTCCTTATTGATTTAGGCAAATAGTCATATTTAGGCCTGAGCTCCATGTTTTTGAAGCATAATTTTTTTGTGTAGTCTTACCTATGCAAGAATGAAAACTATGAGATCTATTTCAGAAGCAATAAGACATGTGTATATAAGAAGTACTTAATCACCTTCCATTTGATCCTGCAATGCCATTACTAGGTATCTACCCAGGAGAACAAAAATCACTTTACCATAAGAACATTTGAACCAGAATGTTAACTGCAGTTCATTTCACAATTTCCAAGACATGGAAGCAACCCAAGTGCCCATCAACCCATGAATGGACTAATAAACTGTGGTATATGTATAGCAGGGAATACTATTCAGCTATAAGAAAAGATGGAGATTTACATCTTTTATGCTTACCTAGATGGGGTTGATACACATTCTTCTTAGTAAAGTATCTCGAGAATGGGGAAAAGTACCCAATGCACTCAATAGTAATAGGAAATCAATATATAAACAAAATATATGACCATACAAAAGAAAAAAACACAGATATAGTCTAGCAAACTTGTACAAATTAATGGTTTCTCAGCCCAGTTTGTGTCTTGTATGGGGGAGGGGAAAGGAGGAAGAGGGGAGAAAGTAGAAAAGAGGTTGGGGTGATTTCAGGATTTCACTTGACAGTATGAGGCCCCCCTGGGTGAAGGGCTCAACTACCCTTGTACTTTACTCTAGAATCAAAAATAATGTAACCTAAACATTTGTACCCTCATATTAGTTTGAAATTTAAAAAAATGGGAGGAAAAGAAGTGCTTTTATCGGTCTGCATATGAGATAAATGTGTATGACATTTTTCTATTTATTATATTTCCAAAATTAAATTGTAAGGATATCTACTTAATTGTCTTAGAGAAAAAAAGTCATTTATATAAAATTGTTGGTTCAGAAAAATAACTAACACAAACGTTTTACAAGTTAATGTGACTTGACTAATCTTTGACAAATCAGAATATTGTTGGTTGATTAAAGAAGGCATATTTTTAGAGTTGTCAGCATGAAATATAATACAAACTCGACATTTCCCACCTTGATTTACAGGTAAAATAAGCTTATGTTATTTCTGTATTATACAACGTGACAGCAAAAAGAATACCTTAAAATGATTGCTAGATGTTTAATGTCCCATTTTTATTAGCAATGCAAGAATGCATCTTAAAAAGCAAGGAAGTTAAAATAGATGTAAGTAAGACAAAATTCCCATGTGAAAGATGTCTTCTGTGAACCTGAAGGTGTTTAACACTCTCCTTACATGGAATGAAGGAAGAAGTTGAGGACGACAAGTAAAAACAACAGTAACCATTTAATATAGGGCTCACCTCCTCCGTCCAAACGGAAAAAATATATAAGAGATAAGATTTTCCCCATTCTGAATTTTTTTTTATTAGAGAGAAACTAAAGATTATAAAACTGTTAGTAAACAATCTGACACTTTGAAAATTATTACCACGAAAAAGCACATGCTTCTAGAAATTATGATTCATAAATTTGTCAATCTAAAGATTGCTGGTATGACAATTGACACTTGCTTGCTTCCCACAGTCCATCAGAATTATCACTATGAGCTAAAAATTCTTTTTAATCAATGTAGCTAAAATTGCTAGAGATAAAAAGATAAATACTATATATGCAAGTACAAAAGATGCAATTTTTGTGAGGAAAATTTATGAGATGGGAAGGTGTTTTGTTAAGGGAAATATAGTGCAATTTTCATTCTAAAGTAGAATAGTTGGTTATTTTGAAAAAAGTACAGCATGAAAAACTGTAAGCATAAGAAAGTGGCAGATGATTGTGAAAAATCTTGTAAAATACATTTTATGAAATAATTTCCGTGGTATGTGTACCAGAACTTCTTTGTATTAGTGGTAAAATTTGGCTGTAAACCCATCCTGTCTTTTTTGTTGGAAGACTTTTTATTACTGTTCTAATCTTGTTACTCATTGTTGGTCTGTTCCAGAGTACATTTTTTCCTGCTTGAATCTTGGAAGAATGTGTGATTCCAAGAGTTTGTCTATTTCTTCTACATTTTTTGAGTCTAGGTGGGTAGAGATTTTCACAGTATTCACAGATGATGTTTTGGATTTCTGTGGTCAGTTTTAATATCTCCTTTTTCTTATCGGAGCTTATTTGGGTCCTTTATCTTCTCTTCTTGGTTGCTCTAGCAAGAGGTCTATAAATTTGTTTATCTTTTCAAACAACCAACTCTTTGATTCATTGATTGTCCATATTTTGTTTCTTTTGTTATTTTTTTTTCCATTTCTTCTGATTCTGCTTTGACGTTGTTTCTCTTCTTATTTGGCTTTGAGTTTGGTTTTGTCTTCCTTTTCTAGTTCCTTGAGATGTGTTATTAGATTTGTGACTCCCCATCTTTTTCCCTTTCTGATGTAGACATTGATTTGCTATGAATGTATATCCCCCCATAGGACTGCTTTTGCTGTATCCCATAATTTTGGGGTACCTTATGTCCTTATTTTCTGTGCAGTATTTAACTATCAACTTTGTGTATCAATAAAGTAAAAAACAAGGGAAAATGTAAATTAGGGATTCTAATGGTACCATTGGAGGTCCATAAACAATTGGAAACTATACACTGGTCTACACCTCTCAGTTTGCACTATAGAATGAAGAGGAGTTTGTCAGCAGGCGTACACCACTCTAAACGAGCATCTTTTTGTAGAATTCTTCTTTCTTGGATTGGCATAACTATAGATAAAATTATGATTAGAAATATGTTATAGATCTTACTATGATAGCTGATTCTACTGCAAAGGCTATAGTCGGCCAGGAAACCTTTAAAAATTCTCTTGTTAAGATTATTTTAGATGGCATGATTGTATTATATTAGACTGTCTATTGTCTGAACAGGAAAGAATATATACAATAACTAACATCTCCTATTGCACTTGGATAAATAAGTCCAAGTTATTTAAACTCAAATGTGGGAAATCAACAAACAAGCTGCTTGGTTAAAGCAAGTAGGTTTCTCATCTAGCTCATTTTTATGTATTGATTTTAATAAGTTTGGTTCACATGAGCTCTGTTAAGGGTTGTCTTCCTGAAAGCCATCATAATCATGACAGTTTTCCTGGTGTACTGCATCCCTTTAAGAGTCTTAAACAAATGCTCTTTAAATGCTCTTATGCAGACATTATAAACCAAATGTTCTCAATACTGTTGAGAACACAAAGAGAACATGAAGAAACATTCAGCTGACCTGACGTCAAGTATTATAAATTCTGTTCTGAGACCAAACAGGTTTATTATGATGGAAATAGAGACTGGCACCAATGCCCAAGGTTTGGGAAGGAATTCTTAAATTCAATTAAATCTTGCCTAAAGCTGGCTCCATACATAGTGGACTGCAAACCAATTCCATACATAAACAAACTACAACGTGACTTAAGAGTGTATTCTTGTAATAATATCTGAGTCTTAGCCAGTCATAGTAGCTAAGATTCAGCAAATCCCTGGTTACCAAATGAACACATGTCCATATAAAGCAAATGCCTCATCATACCATGCCCAAATAAGACACATATCAACATGTAACTAATCAAACTGTTTCTATATGTCACTTTCTTTTTCTGTCTATAAATATTGTCTGCCCTTATTGCTGGAAGGAACTATATGATCTTCTACTGTTTCAGGTTTCTACTTAAGTTATAAATCATTCTGAGTTTAATAAACTCTGCTAAATTTAATTATTTTCAAGTTTTTCTTTTAATAACTATTAACAAATAATCCTATCAATAATTAGAGATGTGATCATCAGCTTGTTCAGGAGGGTTTGATATAAATGGTGTCTATTACAGAAGCTCATGTCTACATAATTATTTTTTTAAAATGAGGTGCCTTTTTTTCTGTGTAACAGATATTGAGTCATTTCAGGCTTATCCCTCCAAAAATCAGCTGAGTTGATGCTGAATTGCAGTTTTGATAAAACTTAGTATCTCTCATAAAGCTTTCTTTCAAGCACCTAGGCAGACCTTCAAAGATTGAGCTGGGAGCTTTGTGTTTCCTTCAGGGCCCAGCTCTTTGTCCAGTCCTGGACTCAAATCTTTGTCTCTTCAATGTAATCAAACTTCAGAAATCTCCTCTTTTAAAAGTGTTAAGTAAAATCTTATATCTTTAAGAAACATAACTTCAGAATTGGACAAATGTCTGAAGAAGGAAATAATCCTGCATTTGAGGACTCTGAACTTTTTGCTACTTTTCTTTAGAAATGATGACATCAACAAAAATTTTGAATGCTTTGCTTTCCTACAATAGTTCTCCTTTTCCCAAGTGAAGCCATCTTTTAACTATTTTGGAAACAACTAAGATCAGCAAACACCCTCAGGAAAAAAATGTGCTAAGAATTGTCAGGGAACCACTCTATGCTTCTACCTTTTCAAAATTAAATATCCTATTTTATTTGTCTGATGCCTTTATTTTTTCTGATGTCATTTTATTTTTCCAGTTTTTGTTTATGAAAGGAATATTGATGTGCAGCCAATTACTCCACTCTAGCCAAAAAAATTATATATATATATATATGTGTGTGTGTGTGTGTGTGTCCAAAATGTGTTTTTCTCTCCTTTATCAATGATAATAGTGTCCTTGGGCACGTGGCCACTCAGCAAAAGACTGTTTTCTGGTCTGTCTTGTATATAGAATTAACTGTCTCCCTGACTAAGCTCTAAAAAATAAAATATGAGGGGAAATGATAGCTCAATTTTTGTGTTCTCTTGCCTTAAAGAAAGTTGTTTACCCAAGGTTTTCACTCTTTTTCTCTCCTAAAAAGGGCAATATTAGGATGGTGACCTCTAATCAGTCATGTAAAAGCTTCTCTCTCCCCACTAAGAGTGACCATGCAGAGCACAGTTTACCTAGTATCCTGGAGCACTGATCTGCTGACTTCTAAAGGAGAGTTAAATAAAATCCGGTCTTGCCAATGCCAGGGACTCTCTGTATAGCAGTTTAGCCCATACTCTAAAGTACTCAAAAATAACTGACTAGAAAAGATGTTCCCATTAATAGAAATAGAAGACAGAGAAAACAGGGAAGATTCATATATCACGGGTAAGGGTGAAGAAAGGAGCCCACACCTCAGGTGTGTACGAGCAAAATGTTTAAGCAAAAGCAGTCACTAAAAGTTAAAGATAATGTGAGAATTATGGGAAAATTTGGAAAATGTAGAAAATAAACTAGGAAGTGAAATTCAAAAAACAATTATCCTGTGTCTGTCTACACACCTTTTTTTAACTTTAATAATTCATCATACTAAGGACAAAACACTTAACCTCAGCATTAGTGGGTAGAAAGTAAACTCGTAATCTCTGTATTCTCAACTAATTGAAAAAATATTAATAATATATAATTTGACTTTTCTGTTCATTGACTTCTTTGGTTTTCTTGAACCCCAAAGTGACATTTTAAGAGATATTTTACCTTGGCCTTTATAAAGATTTTAAATATTTCAAAACATAAAACACATTTAATATAAATGATAAAATAAAGTTTTTTATATATCATGATAGCTGATAAATGCTGTTAAATTATCCATCTTTCCATTCTAATACAAAAGAAAAATGTCATATATTAATTATTCTACCACCCTTTCAAATATTATAAATATTTATCTCTTTAGTCTAAGATTTTTGAAATGTAAATCTGTTTTATATTATCTTATAATACATATGCCGATTTTTTAATGCTATTAAAAGAATCATCTTACTTAAAATGAAGCTAAGACATATATTTTTCAGGAGATAGTATTAAAAAATAATTGAATTTTTTACTGAAAATCTGTTAAGTAATTATAGGGACCACTGTCCATTGATGGCATTGACAAACAGAATGAATTATCTCAGCATTGTTCCACTGGCCTGAAAGATGAAACTTTTTAAAATATGGTCGACAATAAAGTGAGGGGGGTGGTTCCATAGAGGTAGGGTTAATGGTGGGACCTCACGTATGAACCATATTACAAGGGTACAAGTCAAATCTATCAAGTATTGAAGACAAATGTCTTAACACTATGGTTAGGTCAATGAGGTGAAAGCTATGTTAATTAGTAGGATGTAAGCACTTCAATTTTTACAAATAATCAACACATTGAATCCCACAAAGGCATAAATGTATTCATGATCTATGTATATATGACTTAATAAAAAAAAGTACAAACACTGGCAAAAAAAAAAAAGAGCTTGTCACTGCTTACTTGAAATAGACTTCTGGCTTATATCTTAAACAACAGTGTTCAATACATATTTGAATATATATTTTATCATATTGGTTGGTTATATTAATGTAAATGGGTTAGAAAATAAAAATTAAGTGAATACCTTAAGGCAAAATTATCTTTATATTCATTACATGTTATGGGTGTAAAAACTTTTAATATTTATCTACCATAAAATCATTCACTTATCAGAATACTATTTTTCTAGAGTTCACCCAATTAATTATGCCTGGAGGGGAAATAGGAAGAGCTCTTCCCTGGAGAATTCACTTTCTTTGTGTGACATCCTTGCAGGTGACTCTTGCCTAAGGTATTGGACCCTCACTCCTCTAGGAAATAATTATAAAAATCCCAATGGAAGAAGATAGTGGCACGATTACAGAGGTCAGCTGTAGACTGGGGATGGCTCTCATTATTGTTAAGTCTTATTTAACATAAAATATTCTAGCATAATTATTGAAAAATATACTAAATCATTTACTGAAAAATGAATAGGAAATCTTCTTCGAATTTCCTTCATACTTTTATCAATCTTAGTCTTTATGTTATAGAATGATGAAACTTACAGCTAAAAGAAAACTGGCAGGTCACATCATATTAATTTGCTTTTCAAATTGTATTGCTTTGAGTTACAATGTATGCAAATAAATTTACCATGTATTGTTCAAAAAAATGTAGTTCTACATGCAATTAAGCAGCATATAGTAAATAGTAAAATATTATAGATGAATCAATTAGCTAACAGTTATCTAAAACAGTACACTTTAGTAAGTCAACATCTTTGGCACACTAATTAGAGTACAATTTTTAAAAACGTATGTTAACATTTACTGAATTACATTTTTAGTATTTCCTGATATGGAGTGAATATATACGTAACAAATTTGGGGAAAATAAATAATGTAGTATAATTTTTGAGTTCAACAACATCGAACATAATGAATAAAATTTATGCAGCATCTATCAATGAGAATTTAACAAATCCATTATAAGAATACATTTCTAGAAAATATCAAATATAGTGCTACTAATACTTTCCAAAGAGAAAGATGTCTAAGCACCTTTTTCTTTAAGCTGTTCAGTTTTACACAAATAATGCAATTAGAAAGAGTAAGTAGGAATTACATTGGAAACTTGGTGTAAGTATTTCCAGTACATGATTCAACTTTTAAACCATCTGGGTGCCGTGCAAATTTTGCAACCCCATTTCTTCATGTTTCTGTGTATATGTACATTTCAGCGTGACTGAGGCTTTAGTAGAATAGTGAACAAATCATCTGACAAATGTCATTTTAAATAAATGATACATGTTGGCAGATAACAATTACTAAGGCGTAAGATTAACAATACTACTTGAAATTAGTTTTATCTCTGTATTCAGGCTTTTAATAAATTTTTTCTTCTTTAAATTATAACATTTAACCCACACAGAGCAAGGTTAATGTTTACAGTGAATGTTTATATATAAAAAAATTATATCACAATGCTTTCATAAGCATTATGCTACACAAGTAGTATCTGGGCCTTTAAACATAGTAAAATTGTGAAATATATTCTATTGAAGAATTTGACACAAAAAGCAATTGGAGTCAGAAATAATCTCAGAGAATGAATTCTCCTGCTGTTACTTTACTTGAATGCATGATTAACAATGCCATTTTCTTTTGATTTGTAATATGCAAAGGGTCCTACAGAAAAGATTTTCACTAGATTTTTAGTAATTATTGATTTCTGTAATGTGCTTTCATTTCTGACAGTAATATTTTATAATTTTGGTCATGTGTTTCAAAGATTTAATTATTCTACCTTTATAATAATTAGGAAAAAAAATCATTAATATAAAATTTGGTTAAATATAATAAAACAGCTCCTGGAAAAGTTGTGAAAGCTAGGCAATAATAAACAAGCTTTCTATACTACAAATTAACACAGACCTGACAATTCTTTATTAAAAGTAAAAATGCACATCCATATCATATGCATGTACACGTTTATGTGAAATTGGGCACTATTTGCACTTTCTATTTTAGTGGGATTTCTCTGTTATCAAGATCTTACAGATATAGCTACTCTGATGTATACTTTTATAAAGTCTTATTTTAATGTTCATCTAGTAAACACTGTGATTTACTTAACTAACCCTATTTTCTTCACTTTGATAATTTTGAGGTTTGATATGAAGGGATATCACCGAAGCTAAATCATGACTGTTCATGCTCATTCCTAATTGTTTTGTGTAGATGTTAACCTTGAGTAAAGTACAGTATATTTGGGTAGTGTTACACTATTTTTATATATTGTGTGTGTGAGAGAGAGAGAGGAAGACAGATACAGCAAGTTATTAATTATTTAATGTTAGGTCCAAAATTATTAACCTAAAATAATTTGTATTTCTAGATTAAAAATCTTATTCCATTAAACTAGGCCTAGAGTAGATGACTATTAAGTGTGCAGTCATAGAAGTAGTAGAAATAGAATTTTTTAAAGGAAAACATTTAATTTGAGGAGAAACAGGATACACATTGTTTAAAATATAATTTAGACATTTGTGTTTTGACAGTTTTTTTTCCAAATTTATTTATTTTTTTGTTTGTTTGTTTAAGACAAAGCCTCAAGCTGTTGTGCTGGGTAGAGTGCCGAGTGCCATTGCAGCACAGCTCACAGCAACCTCCAACTCTTGGGCTTAAGCAATGCTCTTGCCTCAGCCTCCCAAGTAGCTAGGACTACAGGCACCTGCCACAACGCCCGGCCAATTTTTGGTTGTAGCTGTCATTGTTGTTTGGCGGGCGGGGCTGGTTGCTAACCCTCCAGCTCTGTTGTATGTGGCTGGCACCTTAGCCTCTTGAGCTACAGGCGCTGAGCCTTATGTTGCTTTTGAAATCATTTTTTTTATTTCAGAAAAGTATTAGATTTTGGCCATGAAAGTTTTATTTCTTAATAGTCCATTATAATGTCTTGCCTTTATAGGCTTATGATTAATCACAGGAAAATGATAGTAATTATTTTGAAACAAAAGATTGATTTTCTTGTTCTTGAACTGTACTTTAATAAACTTAGCATTTCAGCCTCCTCGCATTGAAAAAAAAAAAGTGATACTTTTTTTGACGAATTCATGATGTCGGCTAAACTTCTAATGGGTTACATTTTTAAATAGTGTTATATTAATTCCTAATTAGCATTCTATAGTAAGCGTTAATTTTACAGCATAGAATTTAACCTTCATAAGTTTCTATATGTGGAACAGAAACCTTCTATGCTGTCTCCAAAGCCCGGACTTTTTAATTTATTAGAAATAGCCAAATATTTCATTACCTTTTTATTATTCATTTGGATAAATGTCCATGAAAATCTGTATTATAATTTCAAATCCTAGAATGGAAACCTGAATATTTATTTCCATAAGAGTAGAGATTGAGCAATAGAAAACTGAGCTTGCTTTGTGTTTCCAGCTCAAATGAATACAACACAGGTGTGTGGACAAACACACAGAGTCATAAATAGGATGTCACTCATCAGAGAAACACTGGCATATCTACCCACCTCAAAAGATATTTCATTTGAAAGTAAAGCAAAATTAAGTATTTCTTTCGAAATTATGTTCTTAGTCTTTCTAGGACCATTGTCCCCATTTCTAAAATCAGATTGTTTGCTTATTGTTTGAGTTTTAAGAGTCCTTTGTATATCTTCAGTACTAGTTCTTGAACAAATATGTCCTCCCAGTCCATCAACTTGTCTTCTCATCCTCATAATACTATCTTTCATAAAACAGAAGTCCACATTATTAGTTTTAATTTTACAGAAGTCCACATTATTAGTTACTTCTTTCATGACTCATATCTTTGGTGGTGTATCAAAAAAAAGTCATCTCCTTACCTAATGTTGCCTAGGCATACACCCATGTTATCTTCTAGGAGTTTAATAGTTTTGTATTTTACATTTAGGTCTGTGATACAGTTAAGTTTTTCTTTTTATTTTTTTAGGGCTGATAGGTCTTATCTAGATTTCCTTCTTTCACATTGAATGTTCAGGTGTTCCAGTTTTATTTGTTGAAAAGACCATCTTTTCTGTACTATTATATTGCCTTTTACCCTTTTTCAAAGATCAGATGGAATATATTTCAGTAGGCTTATTTGGAGGCTACAGTGTTCTAATGATCTATTTGTCTGTTATTTTATCAATACTAGACTGTCTTGACCATTGTAGCTTCATAGTAAATCTTGAACCACTCAGCACAGAAGATACACAGATAGCAAAGAAGCACATGAAAAGATGCTCCACACTGTCTGTCACTGGAGGAATGCAAATGCAAATGAGACACCACTGCACCCCCACAGAATGACCAACATCTGAGACTTTGACAACACAAAATGACCAAATGTGGGCGACAATAGAAATTCTCACTCATTGGTAATGGAAATGTAAAATTACACAGCCACTTTAGAGGCTGGAGGTTTCTTATAAACTAAACACACTCTTACCATTAGATCCAGATTCACATTCTGGGTATTTATCCAAAGGTGTTAAAAACTTATGTTCATGCAAAAAACTGCACACAAATGTGTATAGCAGCAGCTTTGTTACTAATTGACAAAACTTGGACACAAGAAAGATGTCCTTCAATAGATGAATAGTCTGGGCAGTGCCTGTGGCTCAAAGGAGTGGGGGGCTGGCCCCATATACTGGAGGTGGTGGGTTCAAACCCAGTCCCAGCCAAAAACTGCACACACACACAAAAAAGTCAAGAGATGAATAGTCAAACTGTGGAACAACAGGTGATAGAGTATCCATCAGCCCTAAAAGGGAATGAGCCCTCAACCCTGCAAAAGAAGTCATGAAGGAACTGTAAAAACATGATAAAATGAAATAAGCCAATCTAAAAAGGCTAAATATCAGATGATTCCCACAATATGACATTCTGGAAAAGGAAAAACTATTGATGTAGTATAAAAATTACTGATTGTCAGAAGTTAGGGTGGGGAAGAGGTAGGCAGAGCCACGAAAAGTTTGGGGGCAATGAAGATGCTCTGTATGATGCTATAATGATGGATACAGCCATAGACATTTATCCAAACTCACAGATTGTACAACATCAAGAGTGAATCCTGATGTCAGCTGTAGACTTTGAGCAAAAATGATATGTCAAGGTAGGTTTATCAAATGTAACAAACGTATCATTAGTGGGGATGTTTGATAATCAGGGGGCATGCTGGATTTGGCAGCACATATACTAAAATATGATAGTGGGGGGGGCATGCAAGTGTAAGGGTAGGGGTAAATGAGAAATTCTATCTTCCTCTTAAAAAAATACAAAATAAATGAAGAACTATGGAATTTCAGAAAGAGCACTAAGTCATACTGAAGAATAGCCAAAATCAAGTTTCAACTCTGTTCTACAAGTGCTCTGATATTGGTCTCAATTTAAATTTTTCTGTTTCTGTATGTGTATGCTTTGAACCATTGTGATTTTCCCAATGCTATTTTCTCTGCTCCATACATAAGCAAAATAACCTCCAAAGTTCACAATAATAATGATCCGAAAGCTACTGTCTTACCATCAACCCAATCACAAAATTTATTTCAAGTTTCAAAATGTTGGGCTCGGCACCTGTGGCTCAACTGGCTAAGGCGCCAGCCACGTACACCTAAGGTGGCAGGTTCAAATCCCCAGCCCGGACCCACCAAACAACAATGAGGGCTGCAACCAAAAAATAGCCGGGCGTTGTGGTGGGTGCCTGTGGTCCCAGCTACTTGGGAGCCAGAGGCAGGAGACTCGCTTGAGCCCAGGAGTTGGAGGTTGCTGTGAGCTGTGATGCCACGGCACTCTACCAAGGGGGACAGCTTGAGGCTCTGTCTCAAAAAAAAAAAAAAAAGTTTCAAAATGTTGGTTCTTAGGAATCCATAGCTATAGGCTGCAATCAAATAGTTTGTTTCTGTTGATTTATTCATAGTAAGTGCTATCATAAATTAGATTAAACATTCATCATCTAAAGCGCCATTGTGGAATGGCAGAAATCACCATTTAATTTTTAATTGATGCTTCTGATTTAGATATGATAGAAAGTAGAAAATTCTCTGTGTTTAAATCATTTCTTACAAAGCATCAGTATGCATTGCATTTATATCATTTCTACATCAGAGAGTTGTTTAGCACTTTGAAAAAAAGTGACCCATATACTTGTCACATTGGTCATACTGACTTTAAACAAATTTGACACACCACGCCATTATCTCCAAATAATGTAATTAACAATTCTGCATAATTACATCTAAAATGTTTGTATGGATGTTATTTGTGCATTTATACTAGCTCTATAATTATTGTACATGTAAAATACATTTATAAAATAAATTGAGGATATACAAGAGTAAAGTAAGACCTTATAAACAAAAAAAGCTGCCAAAATCAATGTTACCTATCCTTCTAAGATCATCTCAACATTTAAATTGGCTTTCCCTTTTTTCATAATTATAATTTTATATTATTATATTTTTATAAAATAATTTTAATATTTTAACTTATCTTTAAAAATCTCAATACTACTCTTGATCATTTTCACAGAGTATATTCAATCTGGACCAGATTTATTGTTAAATTAATGTTTAAGGATGCTGCACGCATCAAGATACTTTGTAAAGTTTTAAGTTCTAGAACGTGTCTATTGTTGTATTACATAAGAAAAAAACTTACTTCTCCTATGCTAATGATTCTGCTTCAGGTAGTATTTTGTTTTCCTAACTATCGTTCTGGTCTCTTCAGGTAAATTAATATAGGCCAAATTCTAAGCATTTTATAATAACCTTCATAAAAATGTCAAATGACATTTTATTAAATAATCCCTTACATCAGGAAAACTTCCAACATTCAGAAAAGTTTGCAGTATGAATAAATATAGCATGCTAAACTGTTTTGAGCCTCTTAGCTCTTCAATTGAAAATGACCTGCATTCACTGTGCTACTTTTTATCAGACATAAGTGTATATTTACACACATATATGTGGACACTGATATATATCCATAATATATATGAACATATTTTAAATTTTTAAGATAAAACGCTATCAGTTTAGCAATTAAATTTTAGTTATTGTCTCTTTCTTTTTAACTAGATATTGTTTTTCTCCCTTTAACCCGCAAACGCTTGACCATTTGTGCAACCATGCCTAGTGCAGCAGCAATAGAGCTCTTATGTGTTATTTTATTTCAAATTAATAATGCAAATAACTGAAAAGGTTGAGTGCTGAAGTGGAAAGCAGTAAGATCTGCCTTTCCTAGTTCAGAGTGTCAAATATCTTTGTAAAAAAAAAAAAAAAGAAGAAGAATACAGACAAAGTTAAGGTTGTAAAAGACTGAGCCTTTCCTTTGGCTAAGTAAAATCATACTGATTCCATCTGCTGTACTAAGTTTTAAGAGTCTTTTGGATGATAAGATACACTGATCTCAGAAAATTTTCATCTTAAATTGAAATTTGTTTCACACTTAATGAATTGTTTCTCACAATTTAGCAAACAGTTGCAAGGTCTCTGGTTAAAATCTGAATAAAACATGACAAATTCTTTCTCTTTCTGAAACCATTTCAATTCTCATGTCTTGAGTTCATTATAACTTCAAAGTTGGCTTCTCAGAAAGAAATGCAGGAAACATAATTAAATCTATACTTTAAAGAATCTTGTAATTTAAGTTAAAATTATGACATTATATATTTCTTATTACAGATCTCTTTTTGTTTTGGGGAGTATATATCTGCTTTCTGTCATTATCAGAAGAATTGGAAAATGTACGTATAATATTCTGCTTGTTGTAAATATGCCATTTTAAGTCATCTTTCAAAATCCCTCCTAAACTTTCTTTATAAACAAAAAACAATGTACTTCTGAGATAGAAGTCAGTTTTAAACTGGAAAAAAACATCCTTTTTAGGTAAACTGAAATATTAAAATTTTAATTCTGCAACCATATGGCAGAGAATCAGTTATTAAAATTTGTCTTTTTCTATTTTAAAATAAAGTAAATTCAATCATCAATCCTAAAGTCTATTTGCTGACATTTATGTGGTCTGTGCAAAGGATGATCACCTTTCAAAATATTTCATTTTGTCATGTAATTTGACAATTACTGAATAGTTTCTGCATGTCATTTCCTATGTCTTAAAATGTATAAAATTGTCAGATCTCATGCTAGTCTGTTGTGCCTGAAAGGCCAACTATTTATTAGCTTGAGAAATGTATTTATTCCATAGCATATTTGTTAGGTTGCTATATACAGACCGTAAATATTTACATTGCTTATACATTTACAATATCAGTGTTCTGAATATGTATTTTAAAACATTCAGAATATTCTTCTCTAGACTTTAAAATAGCTACTTTTTAAGGAATAATTTCTATTACAAGGATTGATTAGACATAAAGGTTAAGATAAATCAGTTATGTGCACTAATTATTTAAGGTATAGGTGTTTTGACTGCTTAAAGAGTAATAGAAAAGACATTTGATTATTTGATAGTTTTGATAGTTTTGTTTGCATAGTCTTTAAATATTGGTTTGGGAAATAGTGAATAGAAACACATTTTTATGTGTTTCAGCTGCCCCACAAATAAAGACACTAACAGAAAAAGCTACAGTGATATAACTTGATCCATTCCTTGAATAGTGATAGTAACGTACAGGTGATGGAATAATCACTGACATGATATTGTGGCATAATCATGACTATAAGTTTCTCATTACTTTTAATTATTCTAAAATGTGGTTATCAAAATCTTTGCTAGTTAGCACAGTCCCTAATGGAAATGTGGTCACGTGTGGCTTAATGATGGGAATACATACTAAGAAATGTGTTAGTCAGTGATTTCCTAACTGTGTAAATCTCATAGACAGTATGTAACAAACCTGGATGATATAGGTGTGTTTACATAATAATATAAGGGTATAGACTATTGCACACCTGGGCTATATGATAGGGCCTATTGCTCTTAGGCTACAAACCTGCTTAGCATGTTAGTGTCCTGAATAATGCAGACAATTGCAACACAATGAAAAGCATGTGGGTAAATAAATACAGCTAAACACAGAAAAGGACAAAAAGTACAGTGTAAATGTTAAACAAAGTCCGACTTTAAATTATTTGCCAAAAAAAAAAACACCCTAGTTTCAGCTGGTATGTGAAGCCGGTGTGTTTCAAATTCCATCTATACCTGTAGGGGGCACTTTCCTATCAGTGGCACCTGCAAGACTGGAAGCTGGTGCAGTGAGTCAGCGAGTGAGTGGTGAGTGACTGTGAAATTGTCCCAGAACGCTACTGTACTCTACAGTTGACTTTATAAACACTGCACGCTTTGGCTTTAGGGTACACTATATTTATAAAAGAATATTTTTCTTTCTTTTTCTTTTCTTTCTTTCTTTTCTTTTTTTTTTTTTTTTTTTTTTTTTAGAGACAGAATTTCACTTTATTGCCCATGGTAGAGTGTTGTGGCATCACACAGCTCACAGCAACCTCCAACTCCTGGACTTAGGCGATTCTCTTGCCTCAGCCTCCCAAATAGCTAGGACTTAAGGCGCCCTCCACAATGCCCAGCTATTTTTTTGTTGCTGTTTGGCAGGGGCCAGGTTGGAACCCGCCACCCTAGGTATATGGGACCAGCGCCCTACAGACTAAGCCACACTGCCACCCCTATAAAAGAGTATTTTCTTTACTCAATACGAAATTAATCTTAGCTTACTGTAACCACTTTACTTTTTTAAAACTTGACTCTTTTGTAATAACAATTAGCTTAAAACAAACACATTCTACAACTGTACAAAAATGTTTTACTTCATATCTTTATTTAATAAGATTTAATCAATTTCATTTTACCTTTTTTACTTCTTAAACTTTTTTGTTATAAGTTAAGACATAAACAGCACATTAGTCCTGGCCTGCACAGGGTCAGGCTCATCACTGTCTTCCTCTCCCATGGTTTGTCCCACTGGAAGGTCCTCAAAGGCAGGAACAAGCGTGGAGCTGTCACAGCCTATGGAACACCTCCCAAAGGGCCCGCCATGACTGGCTCCACAGTAGTCCTGTTTACATCAGCATCGCCACAGACATGGGAGCAATGCTTTGCTATAGGATGTTGGATGGCTATGACACAACTAGGTTATAGGAATTTTTCTGGTCCCTCATAGTCCTATGGAACCATCATCATAGATGTTGTTCATCACTGACCAAAATGTCATTATGTGACTCATTGTTACTATGTGAATGGTGGAGACAAAGTGGATTCCAAGACAACTAGTCTTAATAGATCAGGACTTAGTATTAGTGCAATTTAAATCAGGGTGTTGTCTGTGGTATAAAGTGCGTATGAACACCCAGAGGAAATCCAGAATCTATCTTTGACAGGAAACAAGAGCCCTTCTATAGAAGTGTAGACTTCACAGCAGGTCTCAAACTCCCACTGCAGACATAACGTCTATATCTTCTGGTCTTTGCTTCTTTCTAAGTGCAGAATGCCAGCTCCTCCCAGTACATTCCGGTCTTTGCTTCTTTCTAAGGGCAGAATGCCAGCTCTTCCGAGGGTATCCATTTGGTAATGAAACTTTCAGTAGAAAATTAACCATCAAAATGGTCCTTGATACAGATTTGCTAATAAAGAGAAAAATATGTATTAATAATTCATTAACCCATTGCATTATAGAGTTTTGGAAACACTCTTAAAATAACACTGAAAGTTTTGAATTCATATTGTCTACTTAATTTTCTTCTATTTTAAATAGCTCTAAGTATATTGAAATTATTAGCGTTTTAGAGATATATGTAGGTGGACATCATGGTTGTGTCCTTGCTATAAAAGAAATTCTTGCTATATATATCAGAGAATAATAGAATATATCCTGAAAAAAGCAGAATGATTGAATCCAGGGACTTCCATATAAAACATATATATGTGCAGGTATAAGAAAATAGCTAAATTTATGTTTAGTATTATGTTGATCTTTTTCTATATTCCTAGAGAAATTAATGTTCTAACATTTGTATTTTCCCCTACATCAAAAACACTTTGTAACTATTAAGAAAGAAGAGCAAGCAAAGTTTTTTTTTTCTTTTCTGAAGAAATCTACTAAAGAAATTCTATCAGAAATATAGGTAGAAAGGAGTAAGATTGCCTACACATGTAGATTAAATTATTTCAAAGTGAATGTCACTTAAATACTAGGAGACTAATGCCAGCCACTGGAAATAAAAAAGAAACACAGGAAAGGTGAAAGCCATGGAACTATTACTCTATTGTTTTATTGTTTGTTATTTATAGAATTATCAGTATCTTTAATTTATTTGGACATTGTAATCTTATACAGAAAAAATGAAGGAGAAATGAAGTCCAGCTACGTTTAAGCTACCTACAAAATTTAGAAAAGGCAGAGACAAAGCTTGGAAAGATCCTGGAACTCTGAACTTCGTCCCCCCCTTTTTTTAAACTTTATGCAAATTAATATGAAGGTACCATGTTTAGGTTACATCATGCAAGGTATGTAATCCCTTTTTGGGCAAACAATTCTATAGACAAAAACTATAAATTCTGGCCAAAGTAAACTTGGAGAACAAGAAAGAAAGAGGAGAGAGAGAGGGAGAGAGGGAGGGAGGGAGGGAGGGAGGGGAAGGAGGCAATTACTTCAAGGCTCAGGAAAGAAAACAAAATTACAAAGCTAATAAAGAGCAGTGAACACTTAAAATAATAGAATGGACCTCAGTTTAGTATTAATGCTTTCAGTCTGAGGAAAGGCATTGACTGCACAGATTAGCTAGAACTCTGATATAAAGCCAGAGTCTCTGTGTTCTGAAGAATCAGAGGACAGTATTTTGGGAAATGCCAGCCACTGGAAATAAAAAAGGAACACAGGAAAAGTGAAAGCCCTGGAACTATTACTCTATTGTTTTGTGTGTATAAACTCTACCCATAATCTTGATAATTCCCCAAATTTATAAGAACAGAAAAAAATCCAGGCCTCTCATCTGAGAAGAAACTAAGCAGATTTGTGATGATATCCAAGAAATAAATTTTTCACTTTGAATATTAACAAAGGTATTCATTTTTCTGAAATAACTATAACAAATAATAACTGTCCAGAATCTAAAATTACTACATACCACTCATAATGTGTACAATACAATCCGAAATTATTCTTCATATACAGAAACACGACATAATCTCAGAAGGAAATACAGTCATTAAAGACTGATTCTGGACGATACAGATGCTGGATTGAGCTGCCAAGAATTTTTAAATACTTTTTTATAATTAGTTCAAAAAAAGGAATGTAAAATGTGTTTGAACTAAAGAAAAGATAGTCAAGATCAACAGAGAAATAAAAACTATAGGAAAGGCGCATATACAAATTCTGGAACTAAAAACTATGATGTTTGAAACAAAATGTCTATTTGTTAGATTATATAAGAAACAGTGCCAAAGGTTACATACCAGCTTATCTATCTCAGAAGAGAAGTGTGATTTGCCTTTAATCCTCTATGACATTTAAGCATGTGCTAGCGTGTGACACTATGCCTTAGTAATGGCTTTTACCATTTGGGTTTATTCAACAAATCCTTTACAATGAAAGGTTTTGTTGTTGTGTGCAATAGAATCAGATGTCCTGATCCCAAAGATTTTAGTAAAATAAATACTAATTTAGTGTTCACGTAAGGCCTTTCAGAAACTAACCACACATCACTGCTTTAAATGAATGTTGGGCCAATCTTGTGAGATAAGTAGGAAATGCAAATTATCTTCCATGACTACATTCTCTCTCTCTCTCTCTCTCTCTCTCTCTCTCTCTCTCTCTCAGAGGGTCTGTGTGTGTGTGTGTGTGTGTTATGTGTGTGCACATACATGTGTGGGAATGATAGTTACTTACTTTTCTTGATTTTAATTTTCAACGATCGCAAATTTCTCAGAATATGGATACAAGCAACTAATTTACTTTAGTCTTATAATTAGCAGCTAAACTCAAGTATATCCCTTTTTTGCTTTTTTCTTGTTTGTTTAGAAAGCACTAGTTGAATAAACTTGTTTAAATCTTTAGTGCGTAGGTTAATTATGCTCCAGGAACTGATGGTCTCTGTTGTAACAGCCAAACTTATCTTTGGTTAGGTGTCCATATGAAACATGCAAGTGTCATCTCTACTAGATTCTTCATAGAAAACACTGTGTCATCTACTCCATATTCCAACAGCAGTGTCCTATATAATTTTGGAGTGTTTTTTAGATCATAAATTGACTATGACTTTGGGAACTATGATTCTCAGATGTTAGCATTACCTTTAAATTTAATAAATTATTGGACCCAACTTAAGCCTATTAGGAATTACCCAAGTTTCATGAGTATGTTCTTAAATTCATTTGTATGTTACATGAAAACTTATTCTGGAAAATTTTGTGATTTTTTTTCTAATCCAGAAAACCTCAAACTCTCATTAATACATTCAGTTTTATGTGATGATCTGCACTGATTCTAAATAGAAAAGTTTATTCATATGATCTTATTTGCCCATGGAATTATACTGCCTTGATTAAATCCTGAATTTTTTGTTTTTTGCAATTTTTGGCTGGGGCTGGGTTTTAACTCGCCACCTCTAGTATATGGGGTGGGTGCCCTACTCCTTGAGCCACAGGCACCGCCCATAAATCCAGAATTGTTTTAATAGTCAAATTTATAAATATTTCCAGGAGGTAGAACAAAGACTCTAAAATGTACAAGTTTCAGGTCACCAGGGAAATCTTTCTGTGAAATCATCTTACTCCAGGCATTAATTTGAAAAATGAGACTAGGCTATCATCTCATTAATCAAGGTCCTCAAATGCTATGTGGAAAGACCCTAAGATGATCCCAACTCCTGGTATTCAGGCCCTAACTTCCCCATAACCAAGTGTGGGTAGGATGAATTTGTAGCTTGCTTTGAATTAAGACAACATGGCTAAGGTGATGAAATGACACTCCCACGATATTTCTATAATATGTAACATTCTGTGTTGGGATCAAGTTTACTCCTATACAGACTCTTTCCCTTGCCAGTTTTGAAAAAGACAGAGGCTTTGTTGTGAGAGTACCAATAAGGAGGGCCACCAGTGGTCTCTAAGAGTAGAAAGAGGATTCTAGATACTGAGGGCAATTTGCAGGCAATAGTCAGCGAGAAGCTTCTGTTTTATAGTTATAAGGAAATTAATTCTCTCAACCACCCAAGTGAGATTGGAAATAGAAGATCCTTTCTGGGTAAAGCTTCCAGAGGTGAGGCTGACGCATCAGTAGCAGGCTTATGAGACTAAGCCCAATCAGGTCCAAGGCACTTGACTCACAGAAATGTGAGATAATATAAGTGTATTATCCTCACGTTCTAAGCTTCTAGTATTTTACTTTGTAAGATAGCAGTAAGAAACTAATGTAAATACTGTGCCTTATATATTGTATAAGTTAATATCATCCTGGATCTCAGGTTTCTATGTCTTTCACTCGTACATCTATATCTATAAGCTCTTTCATTTTTTCTTGGATTTTTTTCAGGTTATATCAAGAAATATGTCACTTAGATTGAATTTATTTCATAAAAACATGGACAAGTTGATGTCCATGCTTTTCACTTTTCAAATAATTTTACCAACTTGGTGACACAGCCTATTTCCTATCTCAATAGCACCTCCATGCACCTGTAGATATAGCAAACTTTCTGCTCTGCTGATCAGCCTTCCAGGGTAATCTAATTTTCTGCTTTGGTGGATGCATGAACTAAACAAATTCTCTCCTCACAGAGAAAACTAAAAAAAAAGAAAACAGCATTCCATCCAGGATTGGGAAGTAATGACATTTTTGGATCTGTTCATTCTCTAGTCATCTTTCATACCAACTTATATGAAAGTGACAATGTGAGAAATAAGACTCTTGAATATACATTTCTTTGTATCTTTAAATGAGATGATGTATATATTAACAGTGCAATGTAAGCGTGCCTAATTCTATATGAAATCAGCACATTGTACCCCACATATGCATTAATGTATACATGATCTATGTGTTTATGATTTAATAAAAAAAAAACCTAACTGAAATAATGGACACCTCAAATGTTTCCCAACTTGTTTTTGTTTTTTAAACCCAACAAGGATTATACATGTATTGAAAGGTTTTGTTCTTTTTTAATATTTGGATCTAAGAAATAAAGCATAAAATAATAAGTATAAATTCATTAATTTCAACATATACACTTGCATGCATAGAATGACCTAGGAAATATAAACAGGACATCACTCTAGGAGACTTTAAAACCTAACAGGAAAACCTCACACAATGATAACAAAATATACATCATAAATAGATACTGCAAAGCAGTTATAAACGGAATTTTGCAAACTTTCATAGATTAAAAATAAACCTAATTATCGACATATGCTGTAGAAACATAATTAGCAATGAAACTGTAATCAGAGAAACAAAAAAACCACTCTAAGTAAATGTGTAAAAAATGTTTTTGATAGTTTAAGAACCACTCTACTGTTCACACAAAAAATATGTAAGCTATATGAGGATGGTAGTAATTGAATCACAAAACCTTAATTGTAAATGTGTGTGTGCGTGTATGTTTAAGTGAAAGGTGTATAAAATACAAACTGTTGTTTTCTTAAGAGAACCAAATTATTTACATGATTCCAATAAACGATTTAAGTTATTTTTACTAAATTGTCAAAACATAATTTAAGAGGTTGCCTTAGAATCATAAAGAGGCGTCGATATTTTCTATAACTAACAATATGTATCGGTATTGTCTGTCAGTATACAAGTTTTACTTTAACTAAAATTGAATCTCAATTATTAATTGAAGAGTGTCTTTTTCATCTTTTTACATGTATTTACTTGCCTATTAAAATTCCTCCCTTTGCTGGTTATCTTTGTTGGCTTTCAGAGTGGTTTATTGTTATCATGATTTATTTTACTTTATATGATGTTTGGCAGAGAATTCAAGAAATTTTACTTTAAATTGACAGATTGCTTTAAATCTGTCTTTAATCGACATATTTAAACTTTCAAATGAATATCTATGTTTATTACTATTACTTGTCAGAGTGGTAAGAGAGATTATTGTTTGCTGTTGTCTTTGCTCTAGTCATTCTCAACATGTATAAATTCTGTGAGGTCTGACATCCTGTGAGGTCTGACAAGTTCCCCAGCTTACCCTAGAAAATGACTGCGAAGGGTGTACTAGGTGCTGGTGTTGGTGCCTAACTTCTTAAGGGGGGTACTTCAAAGACGACAGCAATGATATTCAGTGATGAGCTATGCAGCACTTTTTCTAGGAAGAGTTCCTAAACTTCATTGTCCAACTTTGTATGTTACATATCATTAACTATAAAAATGCCACATTGTATGTATCTACTCATCATCTGCGAGATATTTTAGTTGTTTCCACTTTTTGGTTATTATAAATACTGCTGCTTTGGATGTTCATGCCCAAGTTTTGTATGGATATATGTTGTTATTTCTTCTCAGTACTTGTCAAGGAAAGGAATTGTTGGGTCAAATGGTAATTTTGTGTTTCAGTTTGTAAGGAATTGCCTGGCAGCTCTCCACAGCAGTGGCACAAAGTTATGTTCCCACAGGAAGCTTATGCTTTCTCCTGGCAGCTGCGTTTTCTCCACGTCCTTGCCAATACTTAGTTTTCTACTTATCATTTTCAATATAGCCATCCTCATGTGTATGTATGGTGGTGAATCTCATTGCAATCATGATTTACCTTTTCCAGATGATTAAGAATATTGATTATCCTTTCAATGCCTTTAAAACGCAGTTGTATATCATCTTTGAAGTAATATCTATTTAGATCATTGTCTATTTGTTAACTGTGTTATTTTTCATCTAATAAATGAGATATAATGTCATTCTAGAATAGATTCATTGACATATAATTCAAACACCATGAAATTCAGAGTTGTTCAACCATCATTACTAATTTACTAAAAAATATATCACCCCAACAAGAAACACTATACCTACGAGCAATCACTTCCCACGGCATCTCTCCCTCAAATAAGTTGTTTAATTTTCACATTTTTGTGTTATATAGATATCTGCAGGGTCAAATTGTTTTATACTGCTGTTCTTTCAGTCTTCCATTTTAATCTCCTTGTCATTTAATATGTTTTATATGTACTTCTCCTCATATATATATATATACTTTCTCATATATATGATAAAAATATATATCTACTGAACTCACATATATATGTGTGTATATGTATATGTATGTGTACATGTATATGGGTACTATATGTATGTAGACATGTACACAGACTTAAAGTTATAGCCTTAGAGGTTTCCCTGGTGATCACAATTAACATTATAACATATAATCATCTAATCATCCAATATAGATTAGTGAAAGTTTAATTTTAATAGTTGAAAAATGTCATTATACTATTTTTTCATTTCTTCCGTTATATCCACTATATTGTCATTTATATTACATCTTTATACATTATAAGCCCATCAGTACAGTTTTATAGTTAGTCATTTAGGTAATTTGCTTCAGTAAAATTTCAAAAGAAAAAAATTGCAAAACAAAATATGTTCATATTGTATCATACATTTCCCTCTTAGGCTATTTTTATGATCATTTCTTATTTCTTTATGTGGATTTGAGTTACAGTGTGCTGCTCTTGATTGCAGCCTGAGGACTTCCTTTAATGTATTGTCTTGGATATGTCAGTCAAACAGATTCTCTCAGCTTTTTTTTTATCCTATATTCTTATTTTCTCCTTAATTTTGGAAGGCTGTTTTACTGCCTGCAGAATTCGTGGTTTGACATTCCTTTTCTTTCAGCACTTAGATTGTATCACCTCATTGCCTTCTGGTCTCCGCGGTTTCCAATAGGAAGGCATCACCTCATCTTACTGACATCCCTTTTTTTCAGTGACCTTTTTTTTCTCTTGCTGCTTTCAAGATACTCTCTGCCTTTTTTTCTATCAGCTTATATTTTGTAAATACAAATATAAAATATCTTTGTATTTATCCTACTTATAACACGTTTCTAAGATGTGTAACTTTTTCAATCAGAGAAGTTTTGAGAAGTTTGTACTCATTATTTCATCAAATGTCAAGTATTGATTTTACTTCTCTTTCTGTCTTCACCTACTGACTCTCACATTATGCATATGTTGTTTTTTTAAATTATTTTTTATTAAATCATAACTGTGTACTTTGATGTATTTATGGGGTTCAGGATCCTGCTTCAATATACAATGTGCACATTGAACTAATGTTTACATTGAACTAACACATCCATTACAATTATACTCATTTCTTAATAGTTTGAAATGTACCATTGCATCATGAACATTAGGTGAGGTCCCCCAAAATACCCTCCCTCTTCCCATATTTCCCCTCCTCTCCCCCCCTTCCTCCTACTTTCTGGACTGTTGTTATGTTTGCCATTCACATGAGTGTGTAGGTGGTTATATATTGAATTCATAGTAGTATTGAGTACATTGGATACTTTTTTCCCATTATTGAGATGCTTTGCTAAGAAGAATATGTTCCAACTCTACCCAGGTAAACATAAAAGATGTGAAGTCTCCATTTTTATGGCTGCATAGTATGTGGCGTACATATACCACAATTTGTTAATCTATTCATGGATTGATGGGCACTTGGGCTGGTTCCATGTCTTGGATATTATGAACCGGACTGCAATAAACATTAGGTGCAAATGTCTTTGTTGTATTGATAACTCACTGTTCCATAAGTCCCTGTTTTTATTTACTATTTTATTTTTCTGTATGTGCCTTAGCTAGTTTTTTTTCCTCAGCTCAAATACTCATTCAACTCTTCTTTTGAATGTTTCATTTTGGTTATATTAATTTTTAACTCTAGAAGTTCTACTTACTTCATTTTTGAAATAATTTTATGTCTTTATTTATATTTTCTACTTCATGAAACATCAATCTCATACTTTGTAAATTTCTCAATCATTGGTTCCTTATGTTTTTAAAGATATCCATGCTAACTAATGGAATCACTCCTTAATCAGTCAATATTTGTGCCTTGTTAGAAATAGTTTCAGTTGATTTTCTTTCTCTGTTGGTTTGCTCCTTCTCATTTCATTGGTTATTGTTGAAAACTGGCTATTTATAAAAGCATAACATGGAGACTCCGAAAAGACAGGTTTTCCCACTCAGGGTTTGGTTTTTCTGAACTATCAGGACTACTTCTGTGAAGTTTAAATTTACTTCCTCTGTTAGACTACTGTTTTGTGAACTATCAGACTAATTCTGTAAAGTTTACATTTATCTCCTCTGTTAGACTAATGAACTCATGTGTTTGGAGATATAGTAAAAATTAGGCTTACCTCCTGCTTTGCAGGGCTAATGTCAACCAGAAATATAGATAATAATCTTCTCAGGTGTTTCCTGGAAATGAATATGGTAAGACTAATTTTATGTGTCAATGGGGCTAGGCCATGGTTCCCAGATAGTTAGTCAAACAGTATTTTCAATATTTCTGTGAGGATAATTAAAAAATGAGATTAATATATAAGCCAGTGGACTTTGAATACAACAGATTGATCCCCCTATTGTGATATCTCTCGTCCAATCAGTTAAAGGCCCAAATAAAAGACTTACTTCTTTGAAGAAAGATATTATTTTGCCATCAGACAGCCCCAAGACTTGAATTTCAAAGTCAAATTTCTCTCCCTCTCTATATGTATGAAGCGTGGCCAGACATGACTGGATACTTTCCAGACAGCTTTTATATCTATATCTACATCTCTATCAACTACATCAATATCTAAGTCTAGCTATATCTATCATCTATGAAGGTATACATAACCATATACACAAACACACAAAATCACACATTCCTTACTGGCAGGGATATGCTCGTGAAATTGTTAGATGATTTTGTCATTATGTATAATACAGAGTATACTTACTCAAACCTATATGTGTATACAACACACATTCTATTGGTTCTGTTTCCCTGGAGAATGACTAATACATGTACAACCCTCAAGCTTTTCAAAATCCCCTATAAACATCTCTTTCCCCATATTTCCCTCCAGGTTTTTTTTTTTTTCTTGAGTGGGGGCAATCTCTTAATTGCTCCAGCTAGCATCACTGCTTTAGGGGGCTGCAATGTTTAACAACTACTTCTTTTGTTTTTGATAAATAGTCTAAGTAAAGAGATAAAGCTTTTCTTATTGAGCAAGCTCTGATCAGTTTCAATAATTAGTAGGTCTGGGGATGGACTTTTTCCTGGGAGTTGTCAGAATGTTTTAATTGTGACAATTTCCAGCTTCTGGGGGTTTGGGGGGAACTCAGAATCCATTCCACTCTGTTCAGTGTCTTCAGTGTCTACTTTGTTTATAGCTACCATGATTGTAAAGCTCCTTTTTTATAGGATTACAAAGCTCTGGAAATGGTCCTTAGAATGAGGCAAGGCAGAATGCGGCAAACTTCACTCTTTTTCCAGAAATTCAACTGTTTGTTTATGTTAGCTCTGAGAATTTTGATGTAGGCAATTTTCCCAGTGTTTGGTTGCCTTTATGGAAGAACAAAGTATCAGAGGTTCTTATTCTACCATTTTGGAAGTGCTTCCAGATGATTTCTTAAGGCACTATAATCCATTTTGTTTCATTTTGCCATTATTTTAGTTTTTTGTATATTTTTTGTATATTTTCGTATATTTTGTTTTGTTTTGCAAAAATGGATGACTAATAAAGATGTTAGTAATAGCAGTAGGGTGTTGTCATAACAGTCATCTAAAACCATGACACAGTCTTTAGGATCCAACAGAAGACTGATGATGATACATCCTCAAAAAATATCATGTACAAAATTCTAATGACCTCAAAGAAAGGTGTCAGTGAGGGTTTAAAGGAACATGAAGGAAATGCTATTGGCGGATGGAGACAAGACAATGTTTGTTATATAGTGGCAGGAAGTTCAGCAACCAGTTGGCTTTAGTAAGTACTATGAAAAAGAAAATCCAAAATAAGGCTATACAATGCTTTTTGTTAGAGTGCAGAACGTGCCACAGAGAATCACTTAGTTAAAAAGAAGTCCTCTGATGCCCTTAAAGGCATGGCTCACAGATGCCACCCACTGAACAACAGAGCTTCTAGAATTAATTCATCTTTTTCCTCAAAAATCTCACAAACATTCCAAAATAGAATAAGGCTAATCTAGAAGAGATTTGTGGATGTGACTCTAAATCAATGGAATATATCATAAATTGATTTATAAAATCCTATAGTACTTTTGAAAGAGTTATATTGACTTGGGCAGAAAAGGAAAGAGAAAATATAAAGTTAAAAACTATCCAAATTTTTTAAGCAGAAATTGGGCTGAGGAAACTCCTCAGGTGTAAACGTGGCTGAAGAAAGATGATTTGGGGAGAAGATCCAAGACCCCAGAGAACAGAGACAAGACATAGGCGAATCATAGGAGCAGTAAGACAGAGTTCTCCTCAAAGTACTGGGGACCCATGACAGGCCGGACCCCGAACTCTCATGTGCATACTGTCTTTTTAGCTTTTGAACCAGAGGATCTATAGTGATTATCCTTTGCCGGCTCCATCTTTATACATAGATCGTGCGAAGGCACATAACTTCTCTTGTTCACAGTTCTGCATTTTGAGAACTGTCCTCCAGGACCTGTACTTGAGGAGACTCATCCCAGATGATGCCACAACTGATGAGACTTGGAGATATTTTTAGAGGGGATGTGGGTATTTTTAATGTGAAATTTTCTTGATCATTATGGCCAGAGGAAGGATACTTTCAGATTTTATTTTCCAAAAATAGTTATACCAATACATAGCCCATCACACACAATCTTCTTATATGTATTTTTTTATTTGTCTATCAAGAGATGAAATGCAGGTGCCTCTTTGAAATTTGTTAGTCTCTTGTGATAATCTTGAAATAGAAGATGTTGCAGAAATGTCACTGAGGGATTTCCAAACATAAAAGGTGATATGGCTTCCACGTGGTTCCCTTTCTTGAGTCATAAGTCATCAGAATCCTGAGATGACCTATCAGACATATACCTCCACCAGGCTGGAGACAAAACATAGAGACAACTTACAGAATCAGAATGAGCTGGATCAGGCCCCTGATTGAATTTTCCAAGTATCAATCATGAGGCATGTAAATGAGGTAGCCTTTATGCATTCGAACTCCACCCTTTGAGACTGTCAACTAGATATTGTGAAGTAGAGACAAACTGTCTTTATTGTGTCACATCAAAATTTCTGACTCACAAACATAGTGTATAGTGCTATATAACTACATATAGAGGTAATATGTGACACAAACCCTAATTATTTTAATAAAAAAATTAATACCATGTATAAATTATAATAAAACTATTTATTAAATTTAAGTTAAATAGTAAGGGAAATGTCATACTAATTCAGCAGTTAAGAGACATATTTATAGCATAGATTCTACCACCAAGTATAATAACTTGGAAATTCTTTTTATTTGAAAGGTATTGATTTTTTCCATAAAAGGAAGAAAATGGAATAATATACATTTAATTTCCAGACACTTTCAATAATTATTTTTTCTACAATCTGAAACACTTCAAACTTTTTCAGGTTTAATATTATTCGTGCTTTATCATGGTACAAACACTGAAATACGTGGGAATTATTTGTTAGTAAGTAATTGATTTGTTATTCTGGAAACTACAAACCTATAAAAATCCCATTAGGTAAGTTTATTATAAATGAAGTCATAGTTATATAATTAAATAAGCTGTTTTCAGATACACAAAACCCAAACGCCATGTCTATATCCATATCACTTGTGAAAATAGGGAAGACAGACTCTCAAGATTCTTCAAAAGATTCAGATTAATCTGAACTTAGATGATTCAGTTAGGTAACATCCACCATACGATTAAGGTCAGGGAGAGACACTGGGCTTGGCCTCAAGGTAGGATTTTGCCAAAATGGAGTAGAAAAGTGTTCTGTAATAGTGATATAATTCATTCTATAGAAGATTCAAAATAGTTCAAAAAAGTGTATTGTTGTTTGAAGAAAAGGGTCTTTTAAACTAATTTGAGAAACTTTACTTAAGAATCTATGATTTATCTAGCATGTAATAATAGCAGCCATATTAATGGGACACCAAACTTTGTTTGGCAGAAGTGGAAGGGATGCAATTGGTTGGACACTGGCAGTGATGTCTTTGTAGAATATTTTGAGAAAGGCACATCAAATATCAACTCAAAGAGAAGAACAACATGCTGGGGGTGGGGAAGCAACCAAGAATTTTTTTTTTTAACCATAATCTTTTGTTCCTAGTCTAGTGCTATACTGATAAGTGATTTTAGGTAGGTTTTGAGTAAACACAGTTAATGAATGATGCCAAATAATTTACTATGTAACTGATGGCTATTAACTTCACAGTGATAACCATTCTAGCACCCTCATGTCAAAGCGCATAATATATATGAATGCATATAGAGGCAGTTGAATAAATGTAATTTACTGTCAATATGAAAGCATTGCCTTTTATTTTCCATGAAAAACTAGGTATTTCTATCACTGAGATATTTATAATTACTATAAATGTTGTACAAATATTTTTAGCACTTAAAAATAATTTCATTTAAAATACTCCTCTTTCTATAACTAATGAACAACTTTTCACATTGTATTCTTAGAACTCTAGAGAGTGGAGTGATTAAACTACCTATTTCAGATGTCTGCAGTAGTTTCATTTATCTGAAACATATGAATAAATCATGGCTAACTTTTTCACTGATCCTTGAAGAGTCTTCACAATACTTCTCAACACACATCCCTGGGAAAATTTTATCAATCTATCTAAGTGAGAATTGGAAATGCAGTACATTTTTTCATCCCTAGGCTAGAGTGACAAACTCACAGTAATATCTGGTCTCCTGATACAGTGGTACAGATATGAGACATGCTAGAGAAAGCATCAGAATGCAAATCTTTTAACCTGTCCACTTTCTAAAAGGAATGATTCAATTATGAATTGTTAGAGTTCTGAGAGTGTATTTCCATTATTTTGAGAAATACGTTCTCCTTTCCTCAGGGGCAAATGATAAGATTGCAATTTCTTGCCTCATTTGAAGCTGGTCATGAACCTATGACTTGTTTTACAAATGAAATGTAGGCAAGCATGATGTATATGTCTCCTCAAGTAAGTTATCCTGACTCGCGCTCCCCCTTGTGAATTTCAAATTATTTGTTGATGTCCTCCACCAGCCTGAGTCTAGAATAACTCTGAGAACTCCACTTGCCAATGATACCTTGGGTAAAGCAGACAGAAATACAAACTCACTGTTTTTTTATCATTGAGATTAAGGATAATTTGTTAAGGAAAATAACTTAGCACCGACTCTATCATTATTCATTCAGAAACTGGTATCTAGAATTGAGTCTTTGTCAATAAAAACACTAACGATGATAGCTAAAATATATGTCTTTGACTTAGGGATCTGCTAACAGATAACATTGCTGGATCAAGGCATCACTGATCAGTTAGTGGCTTGTGAATCATTATCAGAGACTAGAAATATGTTAACCTATAGTACCCAGTGGGGGGAAAAATGTTTAAATTGTCACACATAGTAACTCTGGAGTTAGAATATGTAATTAATAAATTAATATATCTACATAGGAGAAGAGGTTAAGAAACAGAATGTTTTTTCATGTTTTTGATTCATATTGGCTCTATTTGGCAATATATTGGAGAACAAAATAGAAAAGGTTATCAAAGTAGCATGGGGCTTTCAGAAGTTAAGATGTCTTTGAAGTTGCTAAGAAGTGAAAATACTGTAAAAATACAAAAATAAAATATTATAGCACCCTTTAAATTAGCCAAAAGAACACATAAAAAACCTAAAAAGCATTTTAGGAAGAAAAATTACTGAACCCTAGTAAGAACAGTGGGTCTTTGACATTTTGCTGAAGGTTCTTCTCACCTCCATGTTCCACCTCCATGATTTAGTCGTCATAGAAAGCAGGCAGGTTCACACCCAAAAGAGGGAAATTACCTGTTTTCAAGCTTATTTTATAAGCCCCATTTTTAGTAAATAGGCAATATTTTGATTAGATTTTCCACTTTCTTGAAAAGCCCCATACTCAATCTTGTTGCTATTTGTTATTATTCTAAGCTTAAATACCTAGAAGAAGCCCTAGCCCAAAGGCTTATTGAAAATATTAGTGATCAGGGGGAATAGTTAATAAGGCTTTAATTTAATTAAGATTCAATGAGGGAAAATGAGAGCTGGCCAAAAATACAAAAGGAGGACCTTGGGCAGCTAGATTATCACAGGAAACTTGGACATTTTTCAACACATTCCCAGAATTATGGAAGCCCACAGATGTATGCTTATGGCTGATGTTGGAGCTCTGTATAAGCAGGAAATAAAAGCTCATGCAGACTATCCGTGAAATTTGAAGGACTGATTTCACAAACAAAATAGGTTTTATTTATTTATTGCAGTTTTTTTTTTTTTTGGCTGGGGCCGGGTTTGAACCCACCATCCCTGGTACATGGGGCCAGCACTCTACTGCTTGAGCCACAGGCACCACCCCAAACAAAATAGTTTTGAAATTCCCTGAGCAGATAACACTTGCTGGATCAAGGCATCTAATATCTTCTTATTGATGACTGGCTGACTAGTAAGCAAGGCTGATGCAAGGGTAGAAAGCCAGACTTAAAATTAAGTGAACCAAAAGCTAAGTGATCACACACACAGCAGGGAATAAAGAATATCCACAATTAGGTCAATGAAGTTACCTATAGAAATAAGCAGAAACAAGAATCAGAGACAACAAAAAACACTGTTGGCAAGGGGTGGTGGTGTTAGAATATGACTCTAAAACGTTCACCTTTTAATATAATCTTTGGGCATTACAAAGAAACAGGAAGTTATGGCCTGTAGAAATCCACTAAAGGAAGACATACAAGTGGCCAACAAATTGTTTTGGGAAAAAAACCACTCCCCACACTGAAAGGGAACTAAGGAAAAAGAATGACTCCAAGTCTAGCTAAGGAAGTTAGATGAGTTTATTAGAGGTGAGTCTCTAGAGCACTTGTTCCCAAGTGGCACAGGAAATTTCTTCCACAGAAGCTTCCTGCATACAAAATCCATACCTGCCTACCTGGTGATTCTGTCTTAAATATCTTCCCAATGACTAATGCAGAGTTCTTACATTGTATCTTTCCTTGCTCACAGTGAGACCTATGGCCCCTGCTGTACCTTCATCATACCCTGTCATGCAAGCCACGTTATGTTAACAACATTACAACTTACCACTGGGCAGAGCTTTTTGCTATTAGCTAAAAGGCACTGTAAGAAAGTAAAGCAGCTCAAAAGCACCAGAGCCCCTTCGAGACAAGGAAGTGCTGAAGCAATGAAGAAAAAGCTGGCCACTTTTCCAGGGCCCAGTAGTTACCCAGTTAATCCTATGCTACCTCGATATAGATTTAGTACTACCTGCTTAATCTATTTCTGTAACAATCTTGTTGAGCACTCCAGGAAGAATGTTTCTGTTATATGGTAGAGAACTTGCATTTTTTCCCCTCAGAGACATATGAAACAATTGTCAACACTACTAACAGACAGGGCAATACAAATAAAAGCCAGAATGAGGTAACACCTCACACCTGTTAGAATGGCTGTTTATCCAAAAGAAAAAAGATAATGAGCATTGGTGAGGTTGTGGAGAGAAGGGAACATTGCACATTGTCATTGGGAATGAAATTAGTGCAGTCACGATGGAAAACAGTATAAAGTCTCCTTAAGGTACTTAAAAATAGAACTGCCATGAGTCAGCCTCATTATTGAGTATATATGGATCTGAAATCAAGGTGCTAAAAAGACCTTTGTACTCCCGTGTTTATCACAACACTATTCACAGTAGCCCAAATATGCAATCTGAGTAAGTGTCTATCAGCAGATAAAGAAAATGTGCTTTATATATACAACAGAATATTATTTAGCTGTAAAAAAAGAATGAAATCCTCTCATTTGTGACAACATGGATAGACCTGGAAAATATTATTGTAAGGGAAATAGGCAGGAACAGAAAGACAAATCCTGCATGTCTCCTGGAGTGGAATCTGTGTAAGCTTATCTCATGGAAGGACAGAGTAACAGTGGTTAGCAGAGGCTTGAGCAGTTAGGGAAAAAAGAAGACGGGAAGATGAGGGCCAAACAATATACACTCACAGGTAGGTAGGAGGAGATGAAAAATTTATGTATATCACACAATAGGCAAATACACAGATATAGAAACTAGACAAATGTTTGCCTGGTGGCAGGGGCTGGGCATTAAGAGGGTAAGTGGGGTGGAGGAGAGAAATAAAGAATGATTACTAATGGTTGTGTATGTCTCTGTTGGTTGCTGAAAATGTTCTGCAGCTGATCACAATGTTGGTTGCACAGCTCTGTGAACTTAATAAAAAAATTAGATTTACATCTTAAATAATGTATGATATATGCATTTTATCTCAACAAAGCTGTTCAAAGTTTAAATTTAGAGATTACTAACTAACTTTACTCTTTGTACATTGTGGAAATTGTCTCTTTGGTTTAGTTGATGAGTTAATGTAGTTGAGAAAATATTATGAAATAATATTATGAAATATGTCAGAGATTCTTCTCTAAGATTGCATGAAATTTGTTCATATAATTATACTGGTAATTAGTTTATAAGGACATATATTGAATAAGTGACTATTGATTAATTATATTCTTAAAATATTGTTCAATTGGTCAAATATCTTCATAGAAAAACATGAGGAAGGCACATGACAAGGCAATTGAAAAGTAGATACTCCTAAAATGAAATTTACTTCCTCTCCTCCTCAGTTCTATCATTATAAAACAAAGATTAACAATAAATTATTACTGCTCAAGTTGGAAAGATTGTGTGTGTTTATTCGAGTGTGTGTGAAATACAAAGGTTCTTGATACATAGCAATTGCTACAGAGGTGTTAACTATTAATATCTTACTTAAAATATCCACATGAAAATTACATTAATTAAATCTCAGTAGGAGCCTGAGTGACATTAATATATGAAAAATTCCAGTTTCTCATCTAGATTCAAAATTCTGAAACGCAGAACATTCTTTATATGATCTTAAATGTTATAATTAGTGCCAACCCTGTTCCTTCCACATGAGTGCCTCTCTGTATCTCGTGAGTACTGTTTTTTGTGTGTGCATTTTAATGACTCCTGAAGACTAATAAATAACTTGCTATTCTGTTGATTCGATGTATTCTATTTCTATCAAGGAAACTATGATACAAATAGTTATACACAAGAATAACATATTAACGTATGTGTATGTGCACATGCACCAACGTTCTGTTACTGGAACATATCGTTGTAAGGGAAGAGAATTGAGGGTGCAAGGGGCTTATTTTGTTTGAAGTTGGGATAGTGGTATTTTAAGCTATTACTGTTATGATTTACAACACTTTAAAATTCACTCTGTAAGCCACATTTCTAAGTGTTTTTAATAAGCACAGGTTATATGAGATATTTTAATCTTTAATGATGACAAATAAATGTCAAATTTTAAATGTGAAGGAGAAGTAGATCGGCTTATTTTAAGTTCACTTAGAACATATCTCATCACATTTTTATAAATTAAAAAAACATCATTTTGAGCATAGTATTCTTGAACCAGTATTTATTATCACATGAAAAAGATAACTGCAATTATTTGAAGACTGAGAGGATAGCAAAAACTGCACTAGTTCAATCTTTGTTCTATAGATAGTCTCTGTTTTTCTACGAGATTAAGGTTTCAGAAATGCCAATCTGATATGTTTTCTTATCACTTTCATAAAATACAAGGTATTTCTTAATGAGTCCTTGCATATGAAACAAACACCATCTCTCATCCTTCCTCTGATGCGTGCAGACACAGATGCACATTGTGTGATCAAATCATATGTGAGCTCTTTGGTCCGACATCACGAAACTCTTTCTATTTTATTTCTATATTCATGAATTTGCTCGTCTTGTTAATCCTGGAATGCCTTTCCCTCGATTTTACCTCATTATGACTTCTCAGTACACTTCTTTGAGATTTTGTTTTAGTTTCCATGTAAAATATGGTGGCATGCTGAACATCTGTGCAGTATTTCCACTTACTATATAATGAATACCCAGGTATGCAATTTTCTGCAGACCATTTCTATGACCTGCTTTTTCTACTTTATGGAGTACAGTAGATAAGCATTTCAAAATAAGATAGAAAAAAATATATTGAAATGCTTCTTTTAACACATTAGAGTATATGATCTTAAGCAAATTCATTATATTTTCCATATACCTATATTCTCATTAGTAAATACTAAAATATAGAAGAACAAATTATCAAGAATTAAAATAATATTGTTTTTGAAATCAATAAATATGCATTTCTAATTTTAAAATATATTAATTAAAATATAGCTCCATTTATTACCTACACTACTTTGAATATTCAGATTTAAGGAATACATTTCTAGATAAGCAAAGACATAAATGGTTTACTAATAGAAGTAGTGATTGAATTGGGAGCACAAATTATTTTAACAATTTACAATTTTAGCCAACAGATACAGTTTTAAGTGAACCTGATAATATAAGTACTATTGGTTGTAATTTGATTTCACTGATAAAAATATCTTTACTTGCTTTTATCTTCTCAATAAAATGCTATCTTCTCAAGAAAATGCTTCTCAAGAAATAAGTAAAAATAATTTACTTATTTGCTTACTTATATCAAAGTGAACTAATATTCCACATTACTAAGAAATGTAATTTGTTCTATATAATATTTGTGATCACTTACTCTGTACCCTGTAAAATAACCAATTACACTAGACTGTTACTCTGTGGTTCTTGAACACTACTGCTGTCTCATGCATTTAAGAAACCAGTGCTAATTTCTATGAATACGTCAAATTAAATAAACTTCAAGGTGAAATTTTTGGAAGAATGGTCACTTTCTAAACCACACAGTGAACCATTCTAAATACCTTAAGGCATATCAGGAGTTCATTTGTAATTAATTCTTGTACAGCATTAGTCGTGGATATGGTTTCTAATTAAAAGAAACACAAATAATGAGTACCTTGTGATTATTGATTACAAAGTCATTCAGTTAAATGTGGCTTGTGTGCTGTTCATTCACAGTAAATACGCAAGTTCAAAGAAAGGTAATTAAAGTCAAGAGCATAATTTTATATTTGGCACCAACCCTTCAAGTCTTTTAATACAAACTTAAATCTCTCTTTGAAAAGGTTCTGTATTTTAAAAATTCCCTTTGTACAATCTAACAAGTGGAAAGAACATTTCTTTAAAAATTTCCACAGTATTTGTCCTTATTCCTACTGGTTATATGGTCATAAATAAATAAAAGAAAGACAAAAGAAACAGTCCATTTTATACATATACATATATATATATATATATTTTTTTTTTTTTTTTTTTTTAAGACAGAGTCTCAAGCTGTTGCCCTTGGTAGAGTGTCATGGTGTCCCAGCTCATAGCAACCTCAAACTCCTGGGCTTAAGCAATTCTCTTGTCTCAGCCTCTCAAGTGGCTGGAATTACAGGTGCCCTCCACAACACCCGGCTATTTTTTTGTTACAATTGTCATTGTTGTTTAGCTGGTGTTGCCCAGGTTCAAACCTGCCAGCCTCAGTGTACGTGGCTGGCACCCTGCCTATTGAGCCATGGGCACTGCCCCATAATCTATAATATGCTAGTGGATACTTGATTGTAATATGTAGTGGATACCTGATTATATCCAAATATTTCTGTCAAATTGCAATCTTGTGAGACCTCAAGGATGCTAATTATTTGTTTTTGTTATTTTTGTATAACAGAAGCTATAATTTTGTATGCAGTTGAATAGCTAAGAAATAACAAGACTCAAACCAAGCTATATAATTATGACTCACACACACAAAAATCTTACAAGCGAAAAGGTACTAATAATATCTTTTGAGCATAGTCTCACACCTTAAAATGTTTTTTAAATTCTTGGAACCACTTATTTGTTATAGATAGTCAAACTAAGCCTTGAGCTATCCAATATTGCACAAGTGATACCCAAGGAATTGTATGAGATATAAAGTGGCATTTCCCAAGGGTATAGTAAAACTATTACAAATGGGCGGTGCCTCTGGCTCAAAAGAGTGAGGCGCCAGCCCCGTGTGCCAGAGGTGGCAGGTTCAAACCCAGCCCTGGCCAAAAAAAAAAAAGTAAAAGTGTTACAAATATGTCAAATGACTTTAATTATATAATCATATGCTCTGTATCTTAAAAATCACTCAATGCATTTTAATTGTTTTATTAGCTCTAAGGTAATTAATAGTCCACGGGTATCCTCTATGATAATCTCTCTACTCGTAAGGCAGGACTAATGTACATTACTGACAGCCATTGTCCAGAATGAATGAAAAATTAATTTATGCAGTGAGGTACTTCTTGTCAGAGTCTTTCTTTGCCTAATTTTTAAAGTCTTTCTTTACATTTTGTACAGCAAGGATTTATTTCTAGCCAGAAATATTGTTTGAGACAATGGTCTCTTCGAATGTTTCCTTAAATTACCACTGCTTGTTTTATTTAATCCATACCAAATAGATAGCATAAATTTGGTGATTATAAAATGTACTATTACTCAAACTTTAAAATAATGTTTTGGGGGGAGTAAATTTAGGTTTAAAAGGTAAGAAAAAAGACAATGAAGAGATAGATGACAGATACATATGTGATAGATGGTACATACATCATTAGATGTAAAGAGAGGGAGATAGAGAGGAAAGAAGGACGGGAATAAAGTTCACCCTAAATTTAATTGTAACTATATTCAGTGAATCAATAATGAGATATAATGGTGATTTTACTTTCATTTCTCCTTTGCCATAGACACAAATTAGATACCATCAGCATTCTTATAAATTGGGATTCAACATAAATGTTATAAGAAGACATTTTTAAATATTAGTGCAGAATAAAAAACAGGGCACACGCATATGGTTCACATAGTGAAGTCTACAACTTAAGAAATTGTAACTTACTAGCGATACCAGAATTTCACCTCAGTTGGTTCTTGCAGCAGTTCTCAACCTGTGGATCGTAACCCACAGGAACTGTATTAAAGGACCGCGCGTGGCATTAGGAAGGTTGAGAACCACTGGTAGGGGATTCAGAGAATGAATCCAAGGACAACAGAGCAGTGGTAAGACAGAAAAGGACACAGAAAAAGCACCAGAATTCTGACAGAGGGAAAGACTTATAAGTCGGTCAGTCTCTGCCTGGGTTGTCTAAGGGTATCTGTAGTTGCAGGGGGCCTTTGTAGCTATATCTGGCCAGCACTTGGTAAGAAATGAAAGGGTACAGTCCCGTCTGCTGGGGCAAGATGAATAAGTGAATTAACGCCTGGATACAGTCCCTTCTACTGGAGCAAGGTGAGTATGGATATACTTTATTCATAAATTGGTCAGGCCTAGAAACGTACATGAAAATGACCAGGTCTAGAGAACCCTGTATCACCCTGGGGCTGTGAAATGCTCACAGGGAGTAGTGCCGCCAGAGGAGGGTCCCGAGGTCCAAGGGTGGTTCTGTGGTTGGCACCAGCTGCAGCGGGGCCTGTGTGTGGAGTCCCTCAACTAACTAGGCACTCTCACGTCTGCTGCGCTGGCCCTCGGTTCACCAGCTCTGCCTTCCCCGTCATGGCACTAGCACCTCCAGGGAGGAGATGCAGAAGGGGCCGCAGGTCCTCCCGGGTGACTGGTGCTGCCCAAGCCAGGGTGCCCTGTACCAACAGCTTAAGAAAAGCTATGAATGTCCGATGTTGTAAAGTTAAAAATAAAGTGGAAACATTTTAATGTTGGAACATAGACCAAAATAAACTAAAAGTGTTAATTTATGTAGCATGTGAAAATTACTGTTCCTAAGTGAAAACATTTTTTGACATTTTACTACTGAACGTCAGGTAGATTTTTATAAATATCAAAATGGAATAACACAAACTTGTCCACACATATTCAGACAAACGTATTTTATTTTAGAAGACTTTAGAAATATTTCTCTGTTTTATTTCCCTGATTTGTAGAAAACTAGAAAGAGTGGTCAGAGTGAGTGGAAGGGAAATTTAATACTTATTAATATTAATTTTAATTAATATTAATATTAATTAATATTAATTTTATACTTATTAGCTCCTCATCATGAGGCTCATCTGCCTGTAGTTGATGTTCCTTTTTGCTAACTTTTAGGAAATGTGTTTCATTGTATTTTAGGAATTTGTTACCTTTAGGAAATATTTTAACCATATTGTTTATTGTTGATTTCCACAGAAATCTTTCTAAAGATGTTTGTGTCTTAAATACTATGTTCAGATATACGTGTCCAATGATCTCTCCTCACGTATTACACCGTATTCACGATTAATGTGCTAAAACTTGTTGTTGCTGCAGCCACTATACTTTTGGTCCCTTCTCGGTCTTCCTGTACTTGGGGTAGACAGTTTCCAGGTGCTGACTGCTCCCCACCTCCAATTGCTGCTCCTTTATTTCTCTGCTAAAGGCTTTCTCCAGCCGTTAATGCTCCTGGGTCCATGCTCAAAAAGTGGAAGATAAGAATCTGAAGGTAAATACCCTGGATTTGGGTCTGCTGATGGAATTACAAGACGTGCTGTACATTAGGGAACCCAGCAGGATTCAGCCTTGTGGTCCACAATGTTAACATCCTCATTTACATGATTTTTGTATTCTTTCTTTCTGGTTTGACTTTCCCCATATCCTCACCTGTAGTTCCTAGAATAATCTTTCAAATCAACTAAATATACCCAAATCCCTGCTTCTGGATTAGCTTCTAAAAGAACACAAACTAAGACAGTCAAGACCCTAAAAAGTTCTCCTATGAATCCATGGACCTCTGCCATTATTCTGTGACTATATGCAGATTTGTCAGCTTCCTTCTTTATTCAAAGGTAGCAATATGATAAGATAGTCTTTTCTTATGTGAAGAAAACTATGCTAACAATTTTTCTTTTGGGACATAGTTAACATATTTTTAAGAATATTTTTCATAGGCATTTCAGCAACTCATTCTAATGGTGATAATGAGTTTTTACATAACTTTCAATCATGGCATTTTGTTGGCTGTCTCATTATCATTTAATTTTCTTTTTTTTTTTTTTTTTTTTGAGACAGAGCCTCAAGCTGTCCCCCTGGGTAGAGTGCCGTAGCATTACCGCTCACAGCAACCTCCAACTCCTGGGCTCAAGCAAGTCTCCTGCCTCTGCCTCCCAAGTAGCTGGGACCACAGGCACCCGCCACAATGCCCGGCTATTTTTTGGTTGCAGCTATCATTGTTGTTTGGCGGGTCCGGGCTGGGGATTCGAACCCACCACCTTAGGTGTACGTGGCTGGCGCCTTAGCCGGTTGAGCTATAGGTGCTGAGCCTATCATTTAATTTTCAATTATCATTGATAACTTGGATCAATTTAAACATGTTTACACAATGGCTCCAAGGGTGCTCACTCATAAATCCTAGGAATCCCCCTCAAATATTCTAATATCTAGTCCAAAAGAGTCTGCAGTTTATGAACAGATGGAGGATGCAAACATAGTATTAGAAGCGTAAAACCCTAATTATTTACAAAATTTACAGATATAAAGGGATGATTTTGTGCGGATTGATTTCATCTATCCATGGATTCATTAGGAAATATTGTGTGACCATGACTACAAATAATCCCTCTGAATCTTACTAATTAATCTTTATTAATTTAAAAAATAGACAATTAGACCAGATGACTTTGAGGTTCTTAATATTAAAAGACTCATCAAGCAGTCCTTGTAAATACTCTATAATATCTATCCAGTGGTGATGAAATTCATTCTGAAAGTCTCAGAACAAAATTTAGCCAAAAAACATAAAAACCTATGCAGTACTTTAAAAACTGATATAGTCTAAAGACAACTACCATATTTACATCTTTAGAAAGTATGTACTTTCACTAAAACAAATGTTAAAGTTAGTGAATCAATGTCAATATTTACGCTGTGGTAAAACCCAGCAATGGTACACTGGCTGAGAGAGTGATGGACACGGCCCAGGATTATCATATTCATAGTGATGTGAAATTTTCAGTCTAAGTATATCAATCAGGTTGGAGGCAATTTATGCACACCCATGTTTATCTATTCCGTCAGTCATTGTCTCTCCATTTTAATGTGGGGCATCCAACATCTAACGGAGTTTATAAAAGAAACCAATTAATCATGAGATGTGTTTTAGCCAGGTCTTCAGCTTTAAACTGATTTACTCCATATCTACTTGAAAGCAAAAGATTACACCTGGTTGGAAAATGAACTATGCTCTTATCTCGCAGGGGAGCACTCTGCGATAAGTCATTCTCGTGAAACTGTGGATTTCTTCAAGCATAAGTTTATGACTAAAATTAGATTCTGCTTAGCATGAAAACTGAACGGTATATTAGTGATTCTTTCTTCAAAAAATAGCCCAATTTTAAAGTTTAAGAATAAAGAATATTTTATTTTTGGAGATCATATTTGTATTAAAGTATATCATGGTGCTGTAATTGAGAATATTTTCAAGGGCAGGTTAGGTAAACATCAAATTTAGCCAATTTTTCTCATCAGATGATCCACTATATTTGCTGTGCATGTGTGTATGTGAGGAGAGATTGGTAGCAATTTTTTCTTGTTTCTTCACATAAGCTGTGAAGCATAAATCTGAAAATGATGGAATTCATTAGTCCATAAGCTTAAGGATTACAAAAGAAATGTTAAATTTTCAAGACTCAGTCATCTCCCCCTTCCTATGCCCATTTATCAAAAACAAGACAAGGGAGTTTTTAAGTATTAAAAGTTTTAAATTGGAATTTTTGTTTTGAAATCTATTTTAAATATAATTATTTTTAATTTGACGATTTATATCCAATAGAGAAATCTTATCAAATGCCAAAATTTAAAAAAAAAATAGAAAAAAAGTAAAAAAAAAATCAACAAAATACCCAGTAGCAATACTGGCTATTGGTAATATTTTGTTAAATGTCTTAACACTATTTTCAGTGACTTGCCTTGGAAATTTATTTGTTCATTATTAAGAATAACATTATTATGTTGGTTATATTTTGCAGTTTTTTGTTATTAGCTATTTACCACAAATATTGATTACTTCCACTTATATATTTTCCCTTCCTTATGACTTTTTGAGAATATTTTTTCTCTAGCTTATTTTATTGAAAGAACATAGCATATAATACATATGACATACAAAATGTATATTAAACTACTGTTTATATTATTTACAAGGCTTCTGGTCAACAGTAGGCTGTCAATAGTTAAGATTGAGAGGACTCAAAAACTAGGGGTCACAGTCCCTAATCCCTAGTTATTTATTCAAGGATCAACTGCACTTCATTTCCTTTCATTGAACTTAATAACATCTGAAATTATGCCAAATTTTCCATAGTTTTTTTTTCCTTTTTGTCTCTTCTGAGAATGTAAGCTCCACCAGAAGAATTTTACCTTTCTTATTTTGCACTATAATCTCAATTCTTTTTTGTTTTTTTTTTATTAAATGATAGCTGTGTACATTAATGCAATCATGGGGTACAATGTGGTGTTTTCATATACAATTTGAAATATTTTCATCAAACTGGTTAACATAGCTTTTATGTCATTTTCTTAGTTATTGTGTTAAGACATTTATATTCTACTCTTAGAAAGATTTACTTGTACCCTTATATTCTCAATTCTTAGACAGTTCTGCAGGAGAAATGATCACAGCAATTTTCCGATTGATTCAAAGGA
>CAUYTI010108701.1:0-13160 GCA_963575145.1 Galago senegalensis | reverse complement strand
CCAGCTACTTGGGAGGCGGAGGCAAGAGACTCGCTTGAGCCCAGGAGTTGGAGGTTGCTGTGAGCTGTAATGCCACGGCACTCTACCCAGGGGGACAGCTTGAGGCTCTGTCTCAAAAAAAAAAAAAAAAAAAAGAAAATGTGTTGGTGGCATTGGCTGGTGGTATATAATGGTCAATTCTGTCTTTGTAGAATTAAGGTGAGAAGTACAGAAGTTGAGGTCCTAAAGAAGTCTCAGATTGAAGCCATTGCCGCCTCATTAGGTAAGAGCATATTTCTATGCTTGCGGCGTATTTCTATGCAGTGTTTTTATAAGTGAACATTAGGTTTTCATAAAAATAGTTTGGCAGAATGTTAAGACTTAGTTTTGTAGGTAAAAATTTACTGTATTCACCATGTTTTTCTTCATACAAGGGAACATGAATCCCTGACCTAAAGGAAAAGAAAAAACTGCATCTACTTTCTTAAACCTTTCCAGTATTTGCCCTTAGAACCAATCCTGTTCTTGACACTGAGAATGGACAATGTGAGCATCAGGGTCATCTCTTTGCATCTATGGCCTCCAGTGTACCCAAGAGGTGGGATGAGTTTGCTTCCCTGTGTGTAGGGGATAGTTTTTTTCCTTTTTGCTCATCCTATAGTAAGATTTTTAAGTGGTTCTCTTGCTGCCTGTCCAGTATGGTCACATCTCAAGCTTTGAGAAGCAAATGGTTGTGTGTTTGCAGTTCCAGAGTGGAGTGCAGGGAAGGAGCTGGTGGCAGTGGAATTGGTGGCTACCCATTGCTTGCAGGTGCTATTGTAGTGGGCACCAGGCAGATCTGAAGTGTGACTCTATGCCTTCCACCCCCTTTACATTTTATAGGTTAGACTGCTAAAGCCCAGCCAAGCCAGGGACATGTCACCCCCCACCCTCAGAATAGCAGTAACTATGCTCACTTAGTCCCAGTTGAACAAAACTGGATATAGCATTTTTTTTCCTCTTTTTCAAAGTGGGAGTATTTATTTTATCCATGAAGTATTGTTTGTCTTGTGAAAAGATGGACCAGAATTCCTCCCAATGATGTTTATAAAATAAGATCTATTTTCCTGTGCCTTCCGAGAAACAGCTGTTGTTTAGAACGGGTGCCCTTCTGTGTATCTTAGGCTGGGCTGACTATCATCTTACATGGTATCCTTCTTGTTGGCTCAGGTTGTGTTGAGGGTTTGGTTATTTGTGGGTGCACTTAATATTAAGCATTGAAAATACTGTGTTGATTGAGGTATTATGCCTGCTGAGTTGTGATATTGCATCCATCATCTTGTTCAAATAAATAGCTCCATATCTGTGTGTTGGAATGAATAAATAAAACTATTGCGGCAGGGAGGTTGGGCTGCAAACTAAAGGCCCACGATGTTCTTTTCTGGCTTTGAAATGCCCTTGCAGAGAAGTATTGAAGATTTACCAGCCCACAATGAGTCTTTTTAATTGACTGTTCCTTGCTGCCCTCCCCCTCAAACCAAGAATACATTTCCAGCAGAGTTCTTTATTTAGTTGGCATTGGTTTTTATTGACCCCGATCGAATTTGAAATTGTAAGGCTGAGAGAGGATTTGCAAAACATTTGAATACATTTTGCTCACAGTATTGTTTTGTGACTTAGAAGAACTTATCTTTTTAGCCAATCAGGTTAAGGTCAGTAAAGTTGTCTTTTGAAAAATGAAGCATTGAAGTCCTGAATGAAAAGGTATTTTAAAGTCTTGTCGCCTTTTGGGGGAAATGCAGGTGAGAAATGTTAGTCTCCTTTTCACTCATTTAGGCTCAAAAACTAGGGATGAAAATCAGTGCTGTGATAGCAGTGCCTGTGTATCTGGACATTAACTGGGCATTACTATGTTTATTTTCAGTCCTTTCGGCCTCACAGAATGAGGTTCCTGCTGCACCCCTGGAGGAGTTGACCTACAGACGGTCACTTCGGGTGGCCCTGGATGTTCTGAATGAGAGAACCAGCGTGAGTCAAGAAGGCTCTTCAAGGACAGAAGGAACTGCTCTGTCTCAGAGGGAGAAGCAGCCTGTAGAGCCTGACTCTTTGCTCTGTGATTCTAACTGTACTGGACCTCAAGGGAGGAGGGAATGTACACCACGGAGCCCATCAGGTTTGTCCACTTGTGAAAAGGACCCCAACTACAAAGTGAACCACAAGAAAGGGCTCAGAAAAAGTGCACGTCCAAGAGGCCTGTCAGTATCTTCAGCCTTCGATGGTTCACAGGATGGCAGCGGGTCAAGAGTGCATGGGGAAAATTATACCGTTGCAAGTAAGAGGGGAAGAAATTCACAGAAGTCCAGCTCGTGCCAAAATGTACCTTCACTTTCAGAAGCAGATTATGAAAAAGAGAGTGAGAAAAAGGCAAGCAGCTGTACAACCCTGTTCTTGCCATCCAGCATCAGTGGGGAAGATCCATGTGCCAGGGCCAGGGAATGGAATCCAGGTTTGCCATCAGGCAGTGTCACTATGCCTGCAGCCCCAGTGCACTTGGCCTACTCAGAGGCTGGAGAATGCCCTGTGAAGAGGCCATGCACCAAGCAGCTGGAGACTGGGGCTGCGGAGCCTGAGCTGTCCCCCAGACACGGGCCAAGGGAATGCATGACTTTGCGCAGCACCACCAGGCTCGGCCCGCCTCCCCTACAAGCTTCCACAGATGAAAGGAGAAGTCTTCATCTTCCAGATTCCAAGAAGCTTGAGGAAGGTAAAAGTTTATCAGTGAAGGACAAGATGCTGGGAAGAGTCCTGGTTTCTCCCTTGGCCACAGTCAGAGCAGGCACTTGTGTATTTTTAACCAGATCTTGATGAGATCATTACCAAAATAGAGTTAGAGCAGAGATTTCCTCATTCTTTTTTGTTTGTCTCCCCACTGGGCTATAATTACTTCAGCTTCTAAATATTTGTGTTTTTATTTTTGTGCTGAAGTGGAGGGAATGAGGCAGGGAGCCCAAGGTGGAGTGTGGAGCCAGATTGTTGGCAATACAGGGAGTGGGGAGTGTGTGGCTGTGTCTGGGCTCCAAGGATTAACTCTTACTCTTAACTCTTGCAGGAGCAGTGATGCATTCCTATTAGAATGGGTAGGAATCTCAGAAGTGATTAACTCATTTTAAAGGCTCCTGACTTTTTTTTTTTTTGAGACAGAGTCTCACTATGTCGCTTCTGGTATGGCATTACAACAGAATTAAGCTATTCTGTTGCCTCAGCCTACCAGTAACTAGGATTACAGGCACCCGCTACAGCGCCTGGCTGTTTTTCTTGTTGTAGTTATTGTTTAGCAGGCCCTGGCTGGGTTTCGACCCACCAGCCCTGTGCATATGGCCAGCGCTCTAACCACTGGGCTCCTGGTGCTGAACCATGCACTTCTGACTTTTTTTTTTTTTTTTTTTGCAGTTTTTGGCCAGGACTGGGTTTGAACCCACCATCTCTGCCATATGGGGCTGGCGCCCTACTCCTTTGAGCCACAGGCACTGCCGTGTTGGTTAGGCTCCTGTAGCACAGTGGTCCTGGCATTAGCCACATAATACTAAGGGTGGCGAGTTTGAATCTGGCCCAGGCCAGCTAAACAACTGCAACAAAAAAATAGCCGGGCGTTGTGGCAAGTGCCTGTAGTCCCAGCTCCTTGGGAGGCTGAGGCAAGAGAATTGCTTAAGCCCAAGAGTTTGAGGTTGCTGTGAGCTGTGACACCATGGCACCCTATCAAGGGCAACATAGTGAGACTGTCTCCAAAAAAAAAAAAGAATTCCTCTGTTGGCTCGGTCTTGGCTTGGTGCCTATAACTCAGTGGATAGGGTGCCGGTCACATGCATGGGGGCTGATGGTTTCAAACCCTGCCCACGCCAGCTAAACAACAACAAAAAATAACCGGGTGTTATGGTACGTACCTGTAGTCCCAGCTACTGGGAGGCTGAGGTAACAGAATCGCTTAAACCTAAGAGTCAGAGGTTGCTGTGAGCTATGATGCCATGGCACTCTACCAAGGGCGACATAGTGAGACTCTCTCTCAACAAAAAAAAAGAAAAGAATTCCTGTGTCGATATATTTTAGTGTGGTTGCCACCTTACACCTTGTTTTCCATTTTAGCATTGTAGCATCCTTCTTCCTTCTTATTTTTGAAATGTTAGTTTAAAAATGTTAATGTGACTGCTGGGTCAGCTGTATCTTAAAATCTGTTCTCTACAAACTCACTACCTAGATGTCAGTCTTTTTTTTTTTTTTTTTTTTTGAGACAGAGCCTCAAGCTGTCCCCCTGTAGAGTGCCGTGGCATAGCTCACAGCAACCTCCAACTCCTGGGCTCAAGCTAGTCTCCTCCCTCCGCCTCCCAAGTAGCTGGGACCACAGGTGCCAGCCACAACACCTGGCTATTTTTTGGTTGCAGCCATCATTGTTTGGCGGGCCCAGGCTGGATTCGAACCCGTCACCTTAGGTGTATGTGGCTGGCACCTTAGCCACTTGAGCCACAGGCGCCGAGCCTAGATGTCAGTCTTTAGGGAGATCTACAACTATAATGACAAGGGAACTGGTATGTGTCTTTTCACTTTCTCTGAAGACCCAACAACTACACCCTGCCGTGTTCATGATTCACTCTTGGTTGGGGGTGTCTGCTACCTGTCTAACCATAGAGTGGTGCAGACTAAGGAGTTAGCTATCATGGGACAAAAGGAATCCCACCCAGAATTCACACAGCTTTCTATGATTTAGATAGTGGCTGCTTCTAGCCTGCCTTTCATTCTGTCATTTACAACACGAAAGGTGTTCTCTCCCTCTCTCCTTACCCTGTCTAGTATTTTTCTTTAAAATGTACTTTAATTGAAGTGCATCCTATTGAATTTGGCAGTGTGGAATCTTTGCTTTATGCATTGGTGGTCATGTATCACGGAATGTTTTCTTGGGATGAGTCATCAAGATGGTATGATGACAGTGAAAGTCTAACATGACATTGTTGGCAGACCTTCAGTCTTCTGAGGAGTCTATGGAGTTTAATTCCATTAATTCCATCCTGGACGAAGATGAGGATGATGAGGAGCCACCGAGAATCCTTTTATATCACGGTAAGAAGTAACCACAGAGCAGCCTTTGGTGATAATGATATGCTCAAAAGCAGTGTGGGCTAGTGTTCTGAGACCATCTCTGACATCTGTCACTGAAGGTCTCTTGCTATTTAATTTTTCTCCTATTGAACTGAGATCTGGAAGGGACCTTCAGATGTGCCAGATTTTCTGTCCTCTGTCTAAAGAGTAAGCCACACAAAGGGGAGCAGGTTCTGAGGAAGAGATAGCCCAACTCTCCCTGTTAGGGTGCTTCTCCTCTGCTTTGCCTTAAGCCTTGTCCTCCTGTCCCCACAGTGGGAAGGAGGAATGGCTGGTGAAAAGATGATTTGTGTCGCCATCGCTGAGGTGTGGCCTAGGACTGCCTCCCGGGCCCAGCTGCCATTGGCCACCTTTGGTGATGATATTCAGGCATCTGTCCAGGGAGGGTCTTCACATGTAGCTGTTTGCACCAGAGGGAAATCTGCCTTTAGGTGCCACTGAACATCTGTGTGGAAGGGATCAGAAATTAAGACCCAAAGATTAGAAATAGCACCTTCTAGTTTAGTTTAGAAGGACAGATTCATGGGCTGTTGCAGAAATAGTACAGGCACCCTGGAGGACCTCATACCCAACTTCTCCCATGGCAACACCCCACAGGACTGAAGAGCAGGCAGTCTCAGCCGGGAAGCTGCCCGTTCCGCTTGCGCTCCTGTGCACATGTGTGTGAGAGCGGTATTGTTAACGTACTTCTGTTTTTGTCTAAGCTGCTTTGAATGCTTTTCCATCATTGAATGAACTTAATTACAATTCTGCATTTTTTTTTTCCACTTAATGCTAACCCATCCTTTTTTTACTTTCTCACATGATCTTGTAATCATTCTTCATGGCAGTTATTGTTTTCTAAGGGTGTTGAGTTATCACTAGTCCTGCCCCATCCGTGGGCTTCTGTCTGAATTATTCTAGGACGGTGGGTGCTGCAGGGCCTTGGACTCTAAGAACTCATTTTTGCAGCATCAGTTCCCAGAGTGGGGTTCCCACAGGAAGGGCATTGTGCCTTCCCAGGAGACCCTTCCGCCTCAACTGCCACCAGCCGGGGTCAGGTCACTAGGACCTCACAAAACCCAGGTATTTGGTCTTTCATCCTATTGATAGCTTGAACTCGTTTTTTACTTGTTTTTTTTTTTTTTACCTGTCAGGCTGAATGTCTATCTTGAGGATTTACAAACTGATCTCTAAATTGGCTGTTTGTGCACATGGGCTTTGAAATTTCTCTTGAAAACTAAATGCCCCCTACCAGGTGGGAACCAACACTTGGTCATATTGGCAGCAAAAGTCTTTCTCAGTTTGTCTCCGCTTTTATTTGTTTTTTTTTTTTTTTACCTTACGGACTTTATTGACCTTGTAGTCAAATATTGCAGCATTTCCTTTCTTCTGCAACAGTGTGAGGCTGAGCATCTTTGTTCTACGTGTATAAGAATAGCCTCCATTTTCTACTGGTGTTTCTGTTGTTTGAATTTTTAAAAATTCACTCATTTTGGGTATTTTTGGTATAGAAAATGTAGTTAAAATTTTTTTTCAGATTAATATGAGGGTGCAAATTATTAGGTTATATTGTTTGCATTAGGTGAAGACCAAGTTGTAGTTGAGCCCTTCACCCAAGGGGTGTGCTGACACCCTTACATTGTGTCCATTGGTGAAATGTAGTTAAATTTCATCCCTAAATAGTTTTGAAATTCTAATTTAAATAATGATTTTTCTCATTTTTAACCCTAGTTTCTCAGATAAGCCTCTTACAAATTTACAAATTTAAGTTCTTATGTTTGGATCTTGATTGTGTGACATTACCTTACCTCATTTCTGTTTAGTTCACACTTTTTTTTTTTTAACAGTGTCTTATTTTGGAATAATTTTAGAGTTTTAGGATTTCACATAGAGGACAGAGAATCCCTGCCTGGCCCTCATGGCTTCCCGTCTGTCACCACAGTACGTTTGTCATGCTGAAAAAGCCAGTACTGCACCACACTCTGAACCATTGTTGTTTTGCTTTATGATGTCATAGTTGCCAGTTAGACTTAAGTGATATGAGTTATAAATATGCCTTTCAAATTCTCTTGATTTTTTACATGAATTATGTTAAAATCAGATCTAAACAATATCACAGTAATTGTGTTTTCTCAAGCTGTTGTGCTTGGTGCTTGCTATGGATTTGACTTGTGTATTCTATCTTTTGTTTTTCTTTTTTTCTTTTTAATTCTAGAACCACGTTCGTTTGAAGTAGGAATGCTAGTCTGGCTTAAATATCAGAAATACCCCTTCTGGCCAGCAGTGGTAAGAACAATCTCCTCCATCTTTAAGAGTAGTTGGTCAAATCCCATGCATTTTTATTCTACTCATCCTCAATTCTTGATAATTTGATCTGAGCAAATATTTTCATTGTTATCGCTGCATAAAAATGGTGGGTTTATAAAAAAGATTTATAGAGACACATTTTCCTGAATAAAGGGAGTTTGGTCATTTGATACAATATAGTGTAAGGCACACAGGTCACATTTTTACCAGGCAGATTTAGAAAAACCTGCCTGAAAAAAAACATTAGCAATGTGCTCATTTTAAATACTGTGCATTTCAACCTTTCCTCCTCCATTAAAGCTCATTACTTTAGATTTTATGGCAGAGATAGGTTCTATGGATAAAAATGTATATTTGGAATCCTTTCACAGCTCCCAGTATGGTGGTTGAGTTCAGACGTGGGTGGCCTTTCGGCTGTGCTGTCTGCATGCCCGGCAAGCAAGATGCTCCCTTCCCCGGCATAGGCAGGATTCTCATTGTTTAAACTGTCGTTTTTTAATTTTGTTTAGAGACAAAGATGTCTAAATCCAAAAGGCATCTGCCCTGCAGTAATTATGAGATGTTTTTGCTATTTTAAAGAGTCTTTATCTCACCGGAGTCATCAACCTCCTTGAGTATTACTCTGGTTATAGAAAACATGGGCTTCAACTTTGTGTAGTGTTAACCAACAATGTGTAGGTTAAAAACGTTTATAGCAGAGCCAGGCACCTCCTGTCTGGTGGCGAGGGAGCTGAGTTTGGGAGGCTTTTCTGTCTACCCTCAGCATCTGCTTCCCAGTGGGCACCCACTCAGCCTCCCTTCCTACAACTTTCCAGCCCTTGTTTCTGTTTCCTGGGTCGCTGCCAGGCTAACATATCACTAATGTGACAGGTTCCTGGGGTGTGAGAGCAGGCATCCTCACCTGAGACCCAGGCTTTAGGGCTTGAAGTGCTCCATAGCTTTGTTTTCCTTTGGAGCCCTGGCAGGTGGCAGGACAGCCAGGCCATGGAGGGGCTGGATCAGAGTCAGGTCAGCTTGGTGTGGATCCTTTGTCCCCTCCTGTGGGGCCTGTGATTGTTTCTGGCCCTTTCTGAGTTCACTTCATTCATTTAAAAAATGAGAGTAAAACCTGCCCGGCTAAGCCACTGGGAGAATTGGTCAGGCAGTTATATAAAGAGTCAACTTGCAGTGGTAGGTGTGTTCCTTTTTATTAAAAAACCAAAACAAAATGAGCTGATTCTACTCAGAAGTAAAAGCACTTAGAGCAATGTGTGCAACCAAGCTTGGGGTGGTTTCTTGGTATTCCATTGCTGTGGATTCTGCCCAGGGTTGCCCTGGATCTGGTGGTATTGCTTGTTATATATGTTTCTGCTGCTTACCATAAGGCCACATGAGATAATATCAGAAAAACAATCAAAATCCACCATCTCTTCTTTGTTTTAACACTTTTTTTGGTTGGATTTGCCAACAGGTCAAAAGTGTCAGGCGGAGGGATAAGAAAGCAAGTGTGCTTTTTATTGAAGGAGACATGAATCCCAAGGGGAGGGGGTAAGACTGTTGCTCTTTGTTCCTTACAGATGGCCCTAGGTGGCAGCCTCATGGCTCTTAGAGGGGATGGGGTGTGGGGCTGCAGACCATCTCTTACTTGCCAGGAAGGAAAATCCAAACTAAGGCTGTATTTAAAGGAACTGGTCAAACACTTCAGTTTTCAAAACCTTATTTGCTGGTTTTGAAAGGCAGTCCAACCAGACTTTCATTGGATCCACTGTTTCCCCAAAACTATGGCAAAATTTGGTGTGTGCAGGCATTGTGAAGATAGCATCCTGCTTCCATGTGAATTTGGCTATTTTGTTAGTTGGTCAATTATTTACCCATTGTTCTCTCTCTGCTCAGTCTGGGATGGTGCCCCCAGCATGGAAATGGGTCTTTAAGGCTGTGGGGGCTGGTAGAGGCTGTGGCACCCCTCCATTCAATCAGCCAGAGGAAGGGCAGCATGTCTCAAGTGTATTAGGTGAAGTTACTGCATGTTAACTCTCCCCAATTTCTGCTTCATCAAGGATCACAGTATCTCTGAGAAGATTAAAGCACTTTGATTGTAAAGAGAAACAGACACTTCTGGTAGGTGAATTATTATTTGTGCTTGCCTTTTTGAATGGTTTATTTTGTGACTAGTGTGTGGGGACAATCTGAAGAATAGTAGTTAGAGCCAGTGCCATGCCTGCTCTGGGCATTTAGTGGGGATCAGTCACAACCACCCTGGGAAGTTGCCTGTCCTGTCTCCCTATTTACAGGTGAGGAAACTGGGGCCTGGGGCCAACAGGTGCAAGGCCAACTACTCCCATAGCCGGCTGTACCTATGTTAACCTTTGGGACAGGACACCCTGGTGAGAGCCTCTTGAGGCCAAGAACTCAGGAGGTCAAGGCATTAGATGTGAGTTTGACATCTTTGGGTGTCTCCTGCCAGGCAGCTCCCTATGAGCAGCCCCCTGGGCCCCATGAGTCTGTGGTCAGTTTTTCTTGTACATTCTGTATACAACCTACAAGGGGTTTGTTTAAGTTAAAAATGTCTGTTTAACTTTGGAAATGTTCATTTTATTGTAGCAACTTAAGAAAAAACAGCACCCAGGGGTAGGTAGACAAGGAGTTCTTTTTTTTTTTTTTTTTGAGACAGAGCCTCAAGCTATCCCCCTGGGTAGAGTGCTATGGCTTCACTGCCCACAGCAACCTCCAACTCCTGGGCTCAAGCGAGTCTCCTGCCTCCGCCTTCCAAGCAGCTGGGACCACAGGCACCCGCCACAACGCCCGGCCATTTTTGGTTGCAGCCGTCGTTGTTTGGCGGGCCCGGGTTGGGGATTCGAACCCACCACCTTAGGTGTATGTGGCTGGTGCCTTAGCTGCTTGAGCCACAGGTGCCGAGCCAGACAAGGAGTTCTTGAGCCTCCTTTCAGTGCTGTGCAGTTGGCTTTTGCTTCTCAGGACTCAGGGATTCATCCTCTCTTTGGTACTGCAGCTGCAGTTGGGCCTAAGTGAGCATTTTCCTGCCCATCTCTGCTGGACTTGCACCAGGCTAAGTGGGGCTCTGGGGCAGGACATCCAGGCTGCTCTGTTGACAGGTTGTATTGTTTAGGACTTTATGGCCTCTCAGAGAGCCTGCAGGCGGTGTTGGGGGAGGGTCCTGTCCTAACATGTCACCCTGTGGAAGAGGGACCCTGCTTCCTGTCTGCTAGCTGTTCAGTTTATCCACTGTGGCCCAAGGGGTGCCTGGGTGCGGCGTGGGGCAGTGGCCACAACAGGCCTCACACCCCAGGGACACAGCTAAGCAGCCTGGACTCTCACTCCACACTCTTTTTTTTTTTTTTTTTGAGAAAAGAGTCTCACTGTGTCGTCCTTGGTAGAGTGCCATAGCTTCACAGCTCACAGCAACCTCAAACTCCTGGGCTTAATCGATTCTCTTGCCTCAGCCTCCCAAGTAGCTGGGACTACAGGCACCCACCACAATGCCCAGCTATTTTTTTTGTGTGTTTGTTATTGTCATTTAGCTGGCCCAGGCTGGGTTTGAACCTGCCAGCCTCAATGCATGTGGCTGGCTCTGTAACCACTGTGCTATGGGTGCCAGTCCCACCCTATAAGAAGTGTTGCTTTCACTCTGGGGAACTGAGATGCCGTCGAGAAATGGAAGGTACAGGGATGGGTACTGTGGCTCACGCCTATAATCCTAGCACTTGGGAGGCCAAGGCGGGGGGATTGTTTGAGCTCACAGGTTTGAGACCAGCCTGAGCAAGGGTGACACCCCCATCTCTCAAAAATAACCAGGTGTTGGCTTGGCGCCTATAGCTCAACCGGCTAAGGCGCCAGCCATGTACACCTAAGGTGGCGGGTTCAAATCCCCAGCCCGGACCCACCAAACAACAATGACGGCTGCAACCAAAAAATAGCCAGGCGTTGTGGCGGGCGCCTGTGGTCCCAGCTACTTGGGAGGCAGAGGCAAGACTCCTCGCTTGAGCCCAGGAGTTGGAGGTTGCTGTGAGCTGTAATGCCAGGGCACTCTACCCAGGGGGACAGCTTGAGGCTCTGTCTCAAAAAAAAAAAAAAAAAAAACCAGGACGGGGTGGTGCCTATGGCTCAAAGAAGTAGGGCGCCAGAAGAAGTAGGGCGCCAGCCTCATATGCCAGAGGTGGCGGGTTCAAACCCAGTCCTGGACAAAAATGGCAAAAAAAAAAAAAAAAAAAAAAATCAGGAAGGCTCAGTGTCAAAAGCTCAAGCAGCTAAGGCACCAGCCACATACACCAGAGTTGGCCAGTTCAAATCCAGCCCGGGCCTGCCAAACAATAACAACACAACCAAAATACAGCCTGGCATTGTGGTGAACGCCTGTAGTCCCAGCTACCTGGGAGGCTGAGGCAGGAGCATCGCTTAAGCCCAGGAATTAGAGGTTGCTATGAGCTGTGATGCCACAGCTCTCTACTGCAACAGCTTGAGGCTCTGTCTCAAAAAAAATCAGGAAAACGATGTTCAAATAAATAAAAGTAACAAAAAATGGAAGAATCAAATAAAAATCAAAACTTCTGGAGCTGACCTGGTGTGGGGGCTAACACCTGTATTCCTAGCACTCTGGGAGGCCGAGGCAGGTACATTGCCCTGAGCTCACAGGTTCAAGACCAGCCTGAGCCAGAGCAAGACCTTGTCTCTAAAAAGAGCAGGGCATTGTGATGGGCACCTGTAGTCCCAGCTGCTTGGAGGCTGAAGAGAGAGAATTGTGTGAGCCAAAGAGTTGGACATTGCTATGAGCTATGATGCCAGGGCACTCTACCAAGTGTGACAAAGTAAGACTCTGTCTCAAAAAAAAAAAAAAAAGAAAGAAAAATGAAAAACTGAGGCAAGAGGATCATTTGAGGCCAGAGTTTGAGGTTGCTGTGAGCTATGACACCATAGCACTCTACAAAAGGGCGAAAAAGTAAACTCTGTCCCCCCACCAAAAATAAAAAAGTGTGTGTATATATATATATATATATATACACACACACAAACACACATACACACACACAAGAAAATGAGAGAAGACTCAAATATTACTCCAAAAAATCAACTAAACATAAAAGAAAGAAATGAAGGACAGGTCATGCCTGTAGCTCAGTGAGTAGGGTGCCAGTCACATACACCAAGGCTGGTGGGTTCGAACCCAGCCCAGGTCAGCTAAAACAATGACAACCCCAACAAAAAAATAGCCAAGCATTGTGGCAAGTGCCTATAGTCCCAGCTACTTGGGAGGCTAAGACAAGAGAATCGCTTAAGCCTGAGAGTTTGAGGTTGCTGTGAGCTACGATGCCACAGCACTCTACCCAGGCCCACAGCTTGAGACTCTGCCTCAAAGATAAAAGAAAATAAGAAGAAAAAAGAAATGAAGGAAAAAAAGCTTTAAAACATTTAAGAAACAAATAGCAAAATGGCAAAAATCCCTCTTTATCAGTAATTACTTTAAATGTAAATAGTTTAAACTCTGTAATAAAAAGATGAGACTGAGGACAGGCTTCCGGGCTCACTTCTATAATCTCAGCACTCTGGGAGGCTGAAGCAAGAGGGTTACTTGAAGGCAAGAGTTCAAGGCCACCTTGAACAACATGGCAAGACCTCTACTCCACATGTAATATTTTTTTTTTTTTTTGAGACAGAGCCTCAAGCTGTCCTCCTGGGTAGAGTGCCGTGGCATTACAGCTCACAGCAACCTCCAACTCCTGGGCTCAAGCGAGTCTCTTGCCTCCGCCTCCCAAGTAGCTGGGACCACAGGC
>CAUYTI010108697.1:0-12732 GCA_963575145.1 Galago senegalensis | reverse complement strand
CCCCCTGGGTAGAGTGCCGTGGCATTACAGCTCACAGCAACCTCCAACTCCTGGGCTCAAGCGAGTCTCTTGCCTCCGCCTCCCAAGTAGCTGGGACCACAGGCACCCGCCACAACGCCCGGCTATTCTTTGGTTGCAGCCGTCATTGTTGTTTGGCAGGTCCGGGCTGGGGATTCGAACCCGCCACCTTAGGTGTACGTGGCTGGCGCCTTAGCCGGTTGAGCTATAGGCGCTGAGCCGTGACATGAGTTTAGATCCCTAGAATTTTATAAAAGCTGCTCTATCCTTTTATAGTTGATGTCTTTTTTCATATTTTTAAAAACATTTTTAAAAGGGGATTTATTTGACAAACATAAAAACGTGACACACATGTCACAGGCCACTTCATACAATAAAGTGGGCAATAATAATATAACATCTTCGCAAGCATAAACACTCAGGCGTGCTAATGACAGTTACATGGGCATAGCAGTTGTGAGCAAGCAAACCGTGTTCATAAAGAAATAGGTGAAAAGGAAAATGCGTAAACACTGATCAGCAGGGCTGGCAGGTGTGTGTAGCCGGCTTCATAACTGCAGCCATCTGAAACACTAGGACAGACAACCTAGGTCTGACGACAAGAATGCTCAGAAACCGTGGTAGGTCACTACTGCATGTGCATTCATTGAGAATTGAAATCTCAAGAAATTTTATCTTTCATAATTGTATACGTACAAAAAGGAGATCTCTTTGTTTATTGAAGAAGTTTTAGCATTTTAATGCATATACGCAATACTTACACATAGTCAACATGGTATTAATACAGTTTCTGGAGTCAGATTTGTAAAAAAATGCATAAAGCAAATTAGAACTCTCTAAATGATGGGACAGTGAATACACAGACTCCCAAGTTGTGCTATGAGTGACGGGACAGGGCTTGGGCACTGCTGAATACTGTTTTGGTAGATAGTTTCACTTCTGTGATCTATGAAATACTCGCTGCACTTGTATTTGGAGAGTGGTTGTGGTCTACAAATTTTGTAAGTACATGCTGTCCATTCAAACGTCTGATTATTGCTTGGGTGTTGCACTTAAGTGATTTTCTGCTTTTGCAGCACCAATAATAATTAATGTTGAAACTTTTATCTTTCATCATGAAGTAGCCTCATATTCTTAACTTATCACAGCCTTTTTGTGGAGGAACAATTTCACAAATCTCTTCCCATGTGTCATAAGAAATATGGTGAAAAGGACCGCTGTTTGGGTTTCCCAGTCCCAAACCTGAATCAGTCAGGGTTCTCCAGAGACATAGAACCAGTAGGACACACACACACACACACACACACACACACACACACACACACACACACACACACAGGAGAAGGGATTCATTAGGGGAATTGGCTCGCCTAACTATGGAGGCTGAGAAGTCTGCAAGCTGCTGATAGCATGGCTCAGTCTAAAGTCCCAGGGTCTCAGAACCAGGAAAGCCAATGATGTAACTCCTGAGCTGAATGACCCACCTGCCTGGGTGTGAGCCTCCTGCTGGCCTTGTTTGTTTTATGTGTGTTTCTCACATGTTTTGTGTAGAAAATACTGATGACAGCTCAAGGAAGGAAGTGTGTCAAAGAGTCAGTTTTGTAATGTTGATGATGCTTTTATAGAGGAAGGGAATATTTTCATGTTACTATTTTGCCTTCAGAATCAATGTGCCAGCAGCCTCAGGGGTCCCGTGAGAATTGTGATGCACACTACCTGGCTAGTGTCTCTTTGGATGTGCCAGGGCTTTGGGAGTTTAGAGCCTCTCCTGAGTCTTTGTAGTCACAGTGTGGCTACAGTGTAGTTAACAATTTACTTAGCTCCCTTGCTTTTCAAGGGGGGACTGGAATAGGCTAAAATATGCATGTGTATTAAAAAATGTTTCTGGAAAGAGTCATGCCTTTCAAAAGGTTTTTGTTTTTGTTTCATACTGAGGGTTGTGCAGCTATCAAACTGATTGTACTTAGTATGCAGCAAGTGCTGAGAGAGCATTTGAAGAGCCGAGCCTGGTTCCTTGGGAAATGGATCCCATCTGTGTTGACCTTGGCTGCTGTGCCTGCCGCCCAGCTCGAGAGCGGCCCTTTCACTGAAGGGGTCTAACCCAGACAAGCACCCTTGTGCTTCATTTCCTCCCTCCTCCTTCAGAATAGCATTGAGTCTAAACCCAGGAATATCTCAGATATTTATGACTAAGAAGAAAAAAGAGCAGCAAGGCAGATGACTTTTGCAGAGCAAGGGATTCTGGACATGTTTTTATTCAGTAACTTAAACAACTTGGGGTTATGTCGTGTTTTGTGGGGTAGAGTAAAACTTAATTCTTTGCTATTTTAAAGCCAGAGTTTATGCAGAGTGACATCTTTCTGTGTCAGCAGATAATAGTGAAGACATCAAATTTACCATTTTAACCTTTTTAAGTGTACAGTTCAGGGGCATTAAGTACATTCATATGTTGTGGTGCTATCACCACCATCCATTTCCATAACTTTTCATCTTCTGAAACCCTGTCCCCAATAAGCACCAACTCCCCATTCCCTATCCCCCTCTGTTGGTCCCCCCTACTCTATTTCTGTCTCTGTGAACCAGTGAAATTGGAGACCAGCCCCTGCTCCCACGTCTGTTGATTACCTTTCATCCTTTTGAAAGTGCTTTCCCAGCAGCCCTGTGATCTCAGTTTGAAGATGAAATTATGAGGCTCTTGAGATTATGTGACAAAGTAGGTATTTTACCATTTGCAGAGTTGAGGTGAAAGCTCATGATTCAAAACAAAAATGTTGATTTCCCTGTGGAATAGGATAAGGTCCTTTTAGCAGACCATATCAAGATGGACGGAATGGGTAGGCAGTGGAGCCAGGCAGAGGGTGTGACCCAAACAAAGCCAGCCGTGCTGGGAGCCTAGTAAGCGATCCTACATCGCTGGATAATGGACCTGGGCGGATTTCCCTTTCAAGAATCTCAGAGTTTTGGCTCATGTTAAATCCTAGTGGCATCTTTATCTTACATTCATTCTGTGGTGGGATTCCAGGTTCATATCCTGTTTACACTCTTAGTGAACTGTTTTGCCTTCTATCTGGATGCCTACCTGCTGACAGAAATGGACCAGGAGATGACCTGACCCCCATGTTATCTTTCTTTGTCGTGCCTGAATAAAATGAGAAAAAACTTAAGAAAATATTAAGTGTTTACTCAAGTGCTGTGTGGAATGCAAATTAAACAGTGATTGGTGATTTTGTATAAAATCTTTTATTTTGCCAAGAATTCTTGGTATTAGGATTGAAACAATTTTAATAGTTTATTTTTTATTTTTTTTTTTTTTTTGAGACAGAGCCTCAAGTTGTCCCTGTGGGTAGAGTGCTATGGCATCACAACTCATAGCAACCTCCAACTCCTGGGCTTAAGCGAGTCTCCTGCCTCAGCCTCCCAAGTAGCTGGGACCACAGGTGCCCGCCACAACGCCTGGCTATTTTTTGGTTGCAGCCATCATTGTTGTTTGGCGGGCCGGGGCTGGATTTGAACTTGCCACCTTAGGTGTATGTGACTGGCGCCTTAGCCACTTGAGCCACAGGTGCCGAGTCTTAACAGTTTAAACTATAAAATGTTATTATCCATTGAGAATGACTTTAATCCAATCCTCCATCTCCTTCAGGAGCACACAGTACCTTCCTGAAGAGTAGGCTGTGGGCCTGGAGTTTGAGGTCATGGTGTGAATGCGGCTCAGTACTGCTGAAGGGCTATGTTAGCTCAAAAAGGATTCTCTTGATATGAAATGGAATTAAAACTTGGACACCGATTTTCTCATTTCAGAGGAAATAATTTTTGACTCAATATTTTAATCATTGTAATCAGAAAAACAGGATCTGTGTGCATCGCTGTATATATAGAATGAGAGTCAGAAAGTGAGCACAAATTCTAAGCCCACATTTTTCTCGGCTCAGGCTAGGTCTCATAATTTATTGGCATTCCTCGTGGAAAGGACTGAACAATAAATCAGGGTAGGAGGAGAAAAGCCAGCGGTAGCAGCAGAGAGGCAAGAAGCCAGGTGTGAAGAGCACCAGCAGAAGCAGGGCGCTGGTGCTGATGTCAGGGTGTGGGAAGGCCAGTTTTCATTAAGAAGTGGATCCAGTTGGCTGTGTGATATAGAAAGGCTGGGCCCACGTAGTTGCAGTGGTTGGTCCGCCTGGCCATCTGTGTGTCAGGTGCTACAGGAAGCACTGGTGACCCAGGCACAGCCTCTACTGTTCCACACCTCCCCCCTCAGCAGGCAGGACCCACATGGGCTGACCACACCTCCCCTCTCAGCAGGCAGGACCCACGTGGGCTGACCATACCTCCCCCCTCAGCAGGCAGGACCCACATGGACTGAGTTCTGCTTCTCCACTTACTGGGTAGCATATGGATGATCCCAGGTCTGGCTGTTAATCTCTTGAGCCTCAGGTTCCTCAATTGTGAAATCATAGTCAAAATACTGACATCTCAGTGTTATTTTCTGAGTGAGAAAAAATGTATATAAAATATCCCAGGACAACATCTGGCACATAGTAGGCAAATAGCAAATCCGGTTGGTTTTTTTTTTTTTTTTTTTTGCAGTTTTTGGCTGGGGCTGGGTTTGAACCCACCACCTCCAGCATATGGGGCCAGTGCCCTACTCCTTTGAGCTGCAGGCACCACCCCGATTGATTGTTTTTAGTCTGAAAATCTAAAATGCTCTAACAAGGATTTCCTTAGAGTGTCAGGTTGGCACTCAAAAAGTTTCATATTTTGGAGCAGTTTGGATTGAGGATTTTGGGATCTGGGATGCCCACCTGGTAAGTTTATAAGGCAAGTATTTCAAAATCCAAAAAAGTCCTAACTCTGAAACACTTCTGGTCCTAAGCATTTTAGAGAAGGAATATTCAATCTGTAGTATTAATGAAAATAATTATTACTGTATTTATACCACACAGTTATATGAACATAGTAAAGTATTATTATTATTGGAATAAGAATTCTCTGTGTGGCTTTTCCTTAAAGTAGCAAAGGCAAATACTTATGGGTTTTCTCCTCTCAAAAGATGACGATTAAAACTGTAGCCAGTATTGTAAGTCAGTCAAGCCTGTAAATCATATTACTATGCTGTTATAAGTACTGGTCTTCTCTAAGAAGACACAGAGGGAGACCGTACAGGAGACGTTTCCAGTACCTTAAGGTAGGTTAAGTAGTGCTGCTATCAAAAAGGCACATTTGAAGGACCTGCTTTGACCAGTGATTCTCCCATTGTTTGTCCTCTGGTGAAGATACAAGGTCATTTCTCCCTAATATTTTGAAAAAGGTCAAGTTGGCTTTATCACCTCTTGGCCTATAATTATAGTTGAGGCTCAGTCTTGCTTTTTCACCCAGGCCACAGTGCAGTGGAACCATCATAGTTCCCTGTAAACTTGAACTCCTGGGCCCAAGTGATCCTCGTACTCAACCTACTGCATGGCTGGGACTCCCTGTGCACACCACCATGGCTGGCTAAGCTTTTAAGTTTTTTGTAGAGATAGGGTGTTGTTATGTTGCCCAGGCTGGTCTCAAACTTCTGGCCTTGAGCCATCCTCTTGCCTAGGCTTCCTAATGTGTTGGAATTACAGGCATGGGCTGCTGTGCCTGGCTGGACCTATAACTGTATAAGAATACTAGAATTGGACTCTTAGAGTTGAAGTGGGCACTGGAGATTGTTATGATGCAGCACCATCATTTACAGGTGAGGAAACTGGGACTCAGAGTTCCAGAAAGGTTGTGCAGACCCAGGAACCACTCTGGACCTAGATGTGATACGTGCTTGGGCTGTCTTCTTTCTCCTTCTTTCCCTCCCTCCTTTCCTCCCCACCTCCCTTCCTCACTCTCTTCCTCTCTCCCTTCTTTCCTCTTCTCCTTCCTCTTCCTCCTCCTCTTCCCTCTTGCTCTCCCTTCATTCTACTTCTTCCTCTTCCTCTTCTTCATCTTACACTCTTGTTTCCCTACCTGTCTTCTGGTTTCCCGTGATCTCTTCTGGAAACCTGTCTTCCCTGTGAATTCAGTGATTTCTTACCTATCAGAAAGGATCTGAAAACACTAGGTTCCTTTTTTCAGATGCTCCTGTTTGACCTTTAACAAGCCGTATGCGTCTGAAATCTTTTGTGGCAGATTTCAGGGATAAACCGTATTGACAGTAGAGTGTTTCTGGTAGTAGTATCTTTTGAAGGGTATTTTTTTTTCTTTTTTTGTGATTTTAAAAGTGATAAATACTATGCAGAAAATCCATATATTTATCTATATGCATAAATACTATGCATATAGTATGTACAGTATACATACTATACAGGTATGTATAAAAAAAGGAGGTCCCTGTTATTGACATTTTTGGTGAATGACCTCTATGTGTTTGTATGGGTAAATCTACCCAGATTATATATAAAAGAATCATAGTACACCTGTCTTCTTTTATTCAACAGCATCTAGCAGGGATTTTTTACGTAAATGACTGTACACATGCACTATTCTTATAAATCTCTGTGGATGTAACAAACATCTAAGCATTGCTCTTACGATGAACATTTTGATTGTTTTTAGATTTTGCTGAGTATAAGTTTTTATTATTCCTATACATTTTTTTCCTCATGTGCCCAATTGACCTTCTTGGCCTACATTTCTAAAAGTAGAATTATTGCATCTAAGGGTATATCCTTCAAAAGGTTGTGCCAAAAGTACACCCATCAGTGGAGTTGGTATTTGTCCAGAAATCTCATTCCTAAAGAGATGAAGTTCTTTGCCTTACACACCTTTGCATTACATGCAGCCATCAGGAAGGGAGTTTGAGTTGTACCATTTAACAAACATTTGTTTGACTCAACTGTTTGTAATGCTTTCCCAGGACATGAATAATTTGACTGTTTCACCATATTAAAAGGAAGTTGGAACACCATGCATTTCATGAATAAAAGAAACTCAGTGAATCAAATGACTCTTTTCCAAAAGCAATAAGCAGAGATTTTGACCTGGGTGTGGACTGCTGTACAGTCCTTTCCTGGTGCTCAGCATGGTGGATCAGGTTCCATTTTAAGAACTGCTTCTTTAGGAAGATATGAATGACCTGGGTATGGTCCAGCATAAGACTACAGAATGGCTGTCTAGGAAATCAGCCTAGGTAGGTGTGCAGAGAAATTGGAATTATTTAGCCTGGGAACAGGATGGGTGGAAGGGAGAGAGCTGTTGTCAGTACACAAAGGCATGTTGTACAGGCGATCTTCGCTGAGCTCTCTTCATCTGGTGAGAGGAGGGAAGGGCTGGATGTGCTGTGGGTGATTAGTCTTCCACAAAGGACCTCGTGGGACTTTGATCGGAATGTTCTACTTGAAACTTTAACTGGGTAGACATTCAGACTGGAGCCTCTGCCTTGTTTTTCTGTTCACTGTGACACACCTCTTCCCAGTTTGTTTACAGAATATAGTGTGAAATGGCTGCTTGCTATTAATAGATAAAAGGAAAGAGAACATGAATATAAAAAATGACTTTAGCAGGCTGGGTGGAAATCCCCAGCTCTGTCCTTTACTAATATCTGATTTTTCCATGTCTGTAAAATATAAGATGATCTGTGATGTGTAACCTGATGGATTCCTGCATGGATTGATTGATATCCCTGTGGCAGCATGGAAGTGTCTCGTGCAGTGCCAGGCACAAAATAGGTGCTTGTGAATGCTGGCTTACCTTTCCTTTGTCACCCTTCTCTTTTGTCAGAGAACCAGGGAAAACATGGCCAGCAAATCCTACAGGTATTCATGGGAAGAAGAGGTTGGTGTGGATTAGAGGCATCAGGAACATTTAAGACAAGAAGGGAACTTCAGCTGAACTTGGAAGGCCAGGTGGAATCTGGCTGGCCCTGAGGGGTGGAGCCAGCCCCCAGCCCTTTCATAGTCCAAGGTTCTGGCTTCACCACCAGTGCACCGCAGTCTCTGAATCTGTCAAGAAATTCAGAGAATAAAGAGCAGATTCCTTCTCCAGAGAATAATTTCCACTTTATTTTAGAGAGTGGCTCCTAGGTGATAGGTGATTTGCCTTTTTAAAAAAGTTTTCTGGCATATTAGGAATATGGTGACAATGTGGGCAAGCCTCATTCATTAATGCAGACAGTGTAAACTAGCACTTTCTCTGCCAGGAGCATGAGGCAGCTCTGAACAGTTCTGGGGTGCAGGAGCTCATGGCCTAGGAGGGGGGTGGCTATGGAGGAAAGCCAGCATCTCATCTGGGAGGATCAGTGGGGGTGAGTGTTATGAGGACAAAGAGGAGCTCAGTAGCCCTCTTGGACCCGGCGAAGGGGTCAAATGGCTTTGTGAGTCAGCCTGATCCTGCATGGGTTTGTGGTGGTGGGAGGTGGTGTCTGGGACATTCTGGTGAGACCACTGCTTGATGGCTGAGCCCCACAAGTTGGCAGGGACTGGGTAGACGCATCAGGAACTGGCCTTCCAAACCTCTGTGAAGAATGAGAGTCTTTTTTGTCACAGGCAAGAGGAAATGCTGGCTCACACCTATTAACTAGAAATGCAGAATTTCCTTTAGTGGTCATGCTAATTTCTGCACTGTTTTTCCTTTTTCCCTCAGCCTCCTGACAGTGGGCCTCCACCATTGCCAACATCCTCTCTCCCGGAAGGTTATTACGAGGAAGCTGTGCCCCTGAGCCCTGGAAAAGCTCCGGAGTATATCACATCAAGTGAGTCTGGGCTCCGTGTGGCTGAGCTGGCCCCTTGATTTGCCTGGCCCCTTTCTGGATGTGGAAGGGAAGGGGGCATCATCCAAACCGAGCAGCCTGTAAGCCCACAGAGGTGTCAGTAACACAAGGGCTGGAAGAGGATGGAGAGCCTCCAGGTGGCTTCATTCTGATGTCTTCCTGGTGATCCAAAGGTCATGATACCTTACTGCTGTGGGCACAGGCCTCAGCAGATGGAACCTGTTCCCTTTGGCAGAGAAGGGGCGATATTCTGTGGCATGTCTTTGTGGGTGCCACAGCCCTACCCCTTACCCTTTGAGCAGAGCGTGTCCCCTCTCTCTGTATTGATCCTGCTGAACTATCAGAGTGGTTTCTACCAGACTGACTGTTGGAGTGAAAATAATTAGGTGCAAAACAATAGGCATCTTGGTCATAGACTTGTTTCTTCTTTTCAATTTTTGAACAGGTTTTACCAGAATTTTTTCCTTTTTCTTCTCTCCACTTCCACTTCCCTTCCCAAGGCAGGGTCTCACTCTGTCCCCCAGGCTAGAGTGCAGTGGTGTGCTCAGCTCCCTGCAGCCTCACACTCCTGGGCTCAAGTGATCCTCCTGCCTCAGCCTCCTGAGTAGCTGACTACAGGCACTTGCCACTATGACCAGATTAACTAAAAATGTTTTTTTGTATAAAAACTTAAAGAAATTTTTTTTGTGGAGATAAGGTCTCATTATGCTGCCTGGGCTCCAGTGATCCCCCACCTTGGCCTCCCAATGTGTTAGGATTATAGGCGTGAGCCACTGTACTCAGCCTACCAGAAAATTTTCACCTAAGTTGTATTTCTCGTGGCTCCGGTTGGTTGCCTGCTGGCGTCCCCCAGTAGAATCTCTTTGTTACTGTCCAGCTTTCAAGTTCAGATAGAGAATGACATGCAATGTTGAGACCTTCTCTAGGACTATCTCTGGAATTTATTTTCAGTTTATTGGCTTTATTCCTCCCGTCACTATCTGTCAGGCAGTGTGCTGCTGTCTCACAAAGATGATAAGGTAGAACATCGGCGCGTGTGTCACCTTCAGGCCTCCAGCTCGCCTTTGTTTACAAAGGAGGCGTGGGAAGTGAAGTGTGCTTGCTAATTTAAATAAAGCGGCAACAGTCCCTGATGTCCTGCCACAGTCTCCAGCATCATCTGCTATCTCAGCAAAATTTTCTCCTTCATCCTGAAGTTGTTTTCCTGTTACCTGAAATCTTGGCATAGAGACTTTGTGTTTTTGGTTCTTTTTCTTCCATGGCGATAAACAAGCATAGCTGTTCCAGCAAAGAAGAGTCTAAATTGATTGTAGAGGAGACTGTGGCAGGTTTTCCGTTGGCACATCTGTCTGAGTGTGAAGAAGGGCCGTACAGACTGTGTTCTCTTGAGGATGCAGGCCTTTTCTAGCTTACTCTTGCCTATTTCCTCAGCTTCTGGAACATTCCTGGCATAGACTGAGCCCACTGTCAGTAAGTAGTTGTTCTCTGTATGAGCAAAGGGGCAGTTCTGATAAGAAGGCTGTAAAATTTTAAACACTGAGAACTATTTAGGAAAAATATATTACATAATTTGTAAGTGTCAACTATTTAGGCAGATAGTAGATTAATTAGAAAAGAACAAAGTTAAATACGGCTTGATATAATTCAAAACTTCATAGGGTTCCTTTTTTTTTGAAACAGAGTCTTACTACGTTGCTTTTAGGAGAGTGCCCTGGCATCACAGCTCACAGCAACCTCCAACTCCTGGGCTTAGGTGATTCTCTTGCCTCAGCCTCCGAAGTAGCTGGGACTACAGGAGCATGCCAATTCCTTTCTTTTTAATGGTAATGAGTAAAGTAAAGACAAATATGTGGGGGTTTTTTGGTGAGGGTAATTCCGAGCAATTGGAGCTTTTGTCTCTGGCCTTCCTCCTCTTTTTCCCCCCTCCCTCTCTTAATGTACTTTCCAGGCTCAAAACTTAGAGTGATTTCATTTGACTTTGGGGGAGCCGCTGGTAGTTTTCATTCTGAAAAACTCCACATGGCCAATGTGTCATGTCCTCTTGAGTGGTACCACTGGTTCTAGAAGAAAGGGACAGGAGAACTGGTGCATGGGAGGCACGGAGTCAGAAACACAGCAACTGTGGCTTCTCTGAACAAATGTCTGCTAAGCTCTCAGGTAATGGCTCGAGGACATAGCCAACCTCCCTTGAGGACAGCAGCAATGAGTGGACTTGTCAGTTCAGTGCAGGGTTTCATAGCTTCAGTTAGAGAGGAACTTTGAGCAGTTTTATTGAGCCTATGTCAGTTACAGTATCTTCAGAGAAGCAGACCCTCTGCGAATGTCATGGAGTAGAGGGTTTGTTGAAGGAACGAGGCCATATGTTGTTATGCGATCCAGTGAAGAAGCCTGGAGAGAACGGTAGATGGGGACTGGAGAGAGGAGGACAAAAAGGAGCCCCTGCTGCTTGTTTCCTGCAGTCCAGATGGCACAGGTGACCAGCAGGAGAAGCTGGAACCTGCATCTCAGAGCTGCACACCTGCCTGGCCCAGGACTCAGAGAGTTCAAGGGAAGAGACCTGTGGGAGCTTGTGCCAGCAAGGTGGGCCAGCAGGTGAGCCGCAGCCCAGGTGGCACCTGGGACCTCACACTGACCTCCAGAGTGTACAAGCAGTTCTTTCCTCTCTGCCTTCCATACCACTCCCAAATTTTTCCTGTGATCACCCTAACCCAGAATCATCTAAGGAAGGGAATTTGGGGAAAGGTAATTCCAGCCTTGCTAAGCTGGCAGGGTAGAATACCACTAGTTTATCTTGTATCAATTTGGCATCCATACACACCTCTTTTAACCACACTGAGTTTCCAAATAAAGACAAGAGCAAAATTATGCCTAAGACTAACATGATTTAGCTATTGCCCATGTGATGGAAAACTCCCCAGCTCCCCAAAGAGGGTACAAAGTTCCTTTATCCACCCTTTGGGTGACACTCATTCTCTTCTGGAATCTGTAACTTAAGTTCTGAGATGCAAGACTGGCTACTGTCAGCACCTCTTAAGTTAGATGTTAGGGGCTTGGGAGAGGAAACAGGGAGTTAGTGTCTACATATACAGACATATCCACTTACAAGTAAAGACAAGTTCAGTCATTGATCTACAGCTGGTCAGTGGTGATATTAAGCCTTTCTCTGCTGCCATCCCATCTTCCTGGCAAACCCCTTGGTTGATCATGGTTTCTTTTTTTTTTATGGTTTTATGTGGCTATTTTTATTTATTTTTCATTATTAAATCATAGCTGTGTACATTAATGCAATTATAGGGTATGATGTGCTGGTTTTATATACAATTTGAAATACTTTAATCAAACTGGTTAACAGCCTTCACAGCATTTTCTTAGTTACTGTGTTAAGACATTTACATTCTGCACTTAGTAGATTTAACATATACCCATGTAAAATGCACCATAGTTGTGTTCCCACCAATTATTCTCCCTCTACCCATCCTCCCCTCCCTCTCCTCTTTCTCCTTCATCTTGGGCTATAATTGGGTTATAGCTTTCATATGGAAGTGTGAGTACTTATAAATTGGTTTCATAATAGGGCTGAGTACATTGGATATTTTTTCTTCCATTCTTGAGATACTTTGCTAAGAAGAATATGTTCTAGCTCCATCCATGTAAACATGAAAGAGTTAAAGTATTTATCTTTTTTAAGGCTGCATAATATTCCATGGTGTACATATACCACAAATTGTTAATCCATTCATGGATTGATGGGTACTTGGGCTTTTTCCATGACTTAGCAATTATGAATTGGGCTTCAATAAATATTCTGGTGCAAATATCTTTGTTATAAAGTAAATTTTGGTCTTCTGGATGTGTACCTAGTAGAGGAATTGTAGGATTGAATGGCAGGTCTATTTTTAGATCCCTAAGTGATCTCCAAACATCTTTCCAAAACGAATGTATTAGTTTGCATTCCCACCAGCAGTGTTGAAGTGTTCCCTTTTCTCCATATACAT
>CAUYTI010108696.1:0-29140 GCA_963575145.1 Galago senegalensis | reverse complement strand
GAGTGCTGTGGCCTCACAGCTCACAGCAACCACCAACTCTGGGCTCAAGCGAGTCTCCTGCTTCCGCCTCCCAAGTAGCTGGGACCACAGGTGCCCGCCACAACGCCCGGCTATTTTTTGGTTGCAGCCGTCATTGTTGTTGCGGGTCCGGGCTGGGGATTCGAACCCACCACCTTAGGTGTACGTGGCTGGTGCCTTAGCCGGTTGAGCTATAGGCACTGAGCCGAGACCACACAGTCTTAAGGAATATTCAGGGTTCAAACTCAGGGCTGAGTGCCAAGTCCAGCCATTGGCCCTTTATACTCTCAATACACTTGCCCTCCTGGTCCCTTGTTCCCAGACCACATGCCACCCGCATCCCATGGCAGAAACTGGGACAGGTGGGGTTGTCCACTTGCCCACCTTTTTGAAGAGTCTGATGACATCCTCACTGATCTGGGAGAGGCGGACGATGACATTGTTCATGAAGATGTCATTGAGGGTGGCATGATCTCGGCTTTCCCGCCGGGTCTGATGCAGAACCAGATACCAACAGTTCACAGGTGAGAGGAGGTACTGGTCCTTCCTGTGAAAACCAAGACAGCCCAGGTTGGCTACATTGAAACGGTCATCCACATAGTGGTTTATGTTGTCACGCGGACTGGCTCTTTTGATCTTCATGAGCACCCCTTCAAAGTTGGTTTTACTTTTACACTTTTTACAGCTGAGGAAATAGGCTACAATAGCTGAAGTGATTCTTCAAGGTCACAGAGCAGCCTGGGGCCAGAACCCAGGTCTTTAAGTCCTAAGCCCTTCTTCCACTACCCAACTGAAGGCAGCACGTGCTCCATGCACCCCTTCTTTCTGGGAAGAAGCTGCCTACCCCAGGGCTAAGTAATACTAAGTCTATTTTGTTGGAAACATTTGTATGATTTCTAGATCTATGCAATGGAATAAAATGTGGACACTTTCTCTTCCCTGGCTGTCTCCCCTATTCCCTGGAATCTTCTCAGGCCCTTAACCCATTTGTCTTTCCCCATGGATGGGCTTCTGTCTCGTGCCTCTCAGAAACACCTGCCTTTGCCTCTCCATAGGGTGGTAGGAGAGGGGTCTGGAGAGCTCAGGTTCTGTTCAGGAGAAGGTGTTAAAGAAAATCCAAGTAAGTAGAGCCAAGACAAATAAACCTTTGTCCTTCAGTGCCTGATACAGTCTCAGCATTCGCTAGCTGGGTGTGATGCCAGAACAGAGGTTCTCAAAGTGCGCCTCCCAGACCAGCAACCTCAGCACTACCCGAGACCTTGTTAGAAATGCAGACACTACTGTCCCACAGCAGGCCTGCTGAATCTAACACCCTGGGGTGCACCCAGCAGGGGTGCACGAGCCCTCCAGGGGACTCCAAAGCTCACTCACGTCTGAGCACCAGTGGAGACTTACACCATAGTTTCCCAAAGTTAAGGGTCGATAGAAGGGGGTACTGTTGGGAGGGCCTAACACAGTCACACATAAACTCTTCTCCCTTCCTCCTCCTCTCTTCCTAAGACAAAGACACAAAGGATCTGGCTAGCCCCATGCCCTAGAAGTTCTAGACAAAAGACTCTAATGTAACAGCCTAGCTATGCAATGTGCCCACCCCTGACAACCCCAGATAAAAGGGGTCATCAACTATCCCCCAGGCACAGACACCATCTTTGCATTGCCCAGGCAGGTCACCCTCCCCTTTCAATAAACCTGGCCTGAACGTGTCTGCTGTGGCCTCATGTCTGGGTGCCACTGTTTACACCTTTCAGGCACTGTCAGGCTAAAGGGTTGAGATGTCTTCTTCCAGGCTATGTAGTTCTCAGCTTGTCCTTCACATTAGAATCACCTGGAAAGTTTTTTAAAAACACCAAGACCCAGGTGCCCATCCAATACCAATGAAGTCAGCGTCTCTGGGGATACAGTTGGTATTGGTATTTTTTAAACACAGTCTAGAAGATTCTGTGGTGCAGCCAGAGTTAAGAGTGTCTGCTGTAGGCGCCGAGGAGTCATGGATGTTACTTAAGCAGAGGTATGACAGAGCCAAGTGTGTTTTAGAAGGATGCTTGAGGGCAGTTTGGAGGATGGAGGGAGGGGTGATGTGGGCCCAGACCGGGGCTGGAGGCAGGAAGACCCTCCAAGAGGTCATCTTAGTTCAGAAAAGGGATGATGAAGCCCAGGTTATGGTCTTATAGCCAGTGAAGGCAGCACTTGAGAGACTCCTCCCTAGGAAAGCAGACTGTCTTGGAGACTTCCTGAAAACAGGAGAGGGAGGAAGAAGGAACAGATGGTGATTCTGAGGTTTGGCTCTCAGGCGACTGGGTGGATGCAGATGACACGAACTGAGATAAGAACTGCTAGGGGAGAAGCAGGTCTGGGGAGAAAACACATCGCTTATCTCATTTTGCACTGCTTCCTAGGTGGTGATGGAAGTGGAAAGATTAGAGGAAAGGAGAGATGAGATAATTGAGCTGTTACCTAAATTACTTCGGGGGCTTAGCTCAAACTGGGATGCAAGAAGTGAGCAGCATCTGGGAATTAAATGTGCAAAATTTATGGAAATCACGACTAGAAGGCAAGTTTCAGAGGGAAGAAAAAGACAAGCAATCTGGAAAGGGTGGGAAGTGCTGGGACAGTCTGGGGACCACTAACCAGGTCACCTGGCCAGAGAGGCGAGGTAAGAGGAAGGGCAGAAAGGACAGTGCAGGGCTGGTCAGAGCTTGGCCGGGAGGCAGAGCCGGCAGAGATAAAAATACAAGAGAAGGAGACTACCCGACAGCAGCCGAGGACTTGTTTGGGTGCCAAGAGCAGCACTGGGAAGATTAAAGTCCTTGGTTTCACCCAGCTCTCATTCGCTCATTGCCTCTGTATGTCCTGGGCCCAGTGCAGCAGCAACCAGGGATGTAAGCCCTGTCCCACAAGCTGTCTCCAGAGTAAGGGGGACACACTTGGATGCAACAGAAAGCAAAGACACAGCTTCATAACTGCAGCTGTGGGGAAGAGGCTCTGAGCAGAACTGGCGGGGAGGTGGTCACAGATGGCTTCCTGGAGGAAGCGCTTCCTAGGCTGAGAGCTGAGTGGAGTTTCCCAGGGAGGAAGGGCCCTCTAGGTGGAGCAATTCAGTGACCAAAGGCAGAGAGAAGCAGGAGAGAGCACCTTGGCGAGCTGGATATAGTGAGGGTGCTGAAGCATGGTGTTCTGGGGTGGGAGGAGGGTGACAAATGACGTTGGAGACTTAGGCAGGTGCCTCTCGGCTAAGGGCCCCTAAGTACTGGTTAAGTGGAGCTTCATCCTGAGTTCCACAGGGAGCCTCTGAAGGGTTTAGAGCAGCTGAGTGAGTAACTCTGAACGCTCACCTGCTGGCGGTGCAGGGCATGGCTCAAGGGGGCCCGGGAAAGGCCAAGGGACTCAAGAACCACATAGGCAATGAGCCTGGATGGGCTGGACCTGGGAGGGCAGGGTGGCCTTTGTCAAGATGGGTGGAACGGGGAGGGAAGACAGTGAGTTCAAGTTGAATGTGATGAGCCTAAAGGCTGTGGAACACACAGATGGAGAACTCAGGGCTAAAGAGACAAGTACAGAAATCGGCAGTGAGTAGCTGGCTAATACTTAAAACCACAGAACAACATGGAACACTTTACAAATGGCTGTGGCCACGTGGCAGGCTATGGCCACATGGCAGGCTGTGGCCGGAGGGCTGGGACAGGGCCAGGCCACCACGGCTCCTCCCGCCTGGTTACCTGGAAGAGGATAGTGTGGGACGATGTGCAGCCTGGCCTGCTCGGAGAGGGCGCTGCTGTAGGCCTGTGTCCCACCAGCACAGATATGGCTGGTTCTGCTTCCCCACTTCCGCAGCCCAGGTGCCCCTCCTGTGGGGCAGCTCATCTGCAGTTAAAGGCCAGGTGACCTGGCCATAGCCAGGGCCAGGAGTGCAGCTGTCACTCTGTGGAAAGCTGGCATTTGTGGCCCTGGCCACAGCAGAAAGGAGAGGGAAGGGCCACAGCACAGAGGAACAGAAAGAAACCTGGACGGGGATCAGGCAGTCACCTGTGTCTGCCATATTAGCTGTGGGACTTTATGCAGGTCACCTATCCCCTGAGGCCCAGCCACTCCCATGGCATTGTTAACCCTGGGGCTAAAAGCCAAGAATGAGCTTTCAGCACATTTTTGCTACTTTTTTTTAATTTGGGGGAGGGTTCCTGATAATTTTTTCTTATGAAAAATATCAAGATAAACAAACTATGTGATAAAAAGATGTACATTGAGACATTTTCTATAAAAGAAAATGGTGGTTTTCTTTTTTCACAAATGACATACACTCATTGCAGAATGGAAGCAAACAAACTCCAAGACAGGACCTTTTCTGTAACTGGAGAAGAGACGCCGAAGTCTGAGCTCTTGTTGTGTATTTTATATGGAGCAGACCCCGGCCACACAGCCCTGAGCAGACCCCAGTCACACTGCCCTGAGCAGACCCCGGCCACACAGTCCTGAGCAGCCCCAGCCACATAGCCCTGAGCAGACCCCAACTGCAACAGTTTCTGGATCCACAGAGCAGCTAGTCGGGTGGGGAGACAGACATTCCTCGGGAGCCCCACCAGTGTGGGGAGAGTTAGAGCTGCAGAAGTTGGGGGGGAGTCCAGTGCCAAGAGAGCCTACAACAAGGGGACTGGGATGATTTGGGGGGCCACTGAGGAAGGAAGGGTTTATTAAGCTGGGCTCCCAAGGAAGAGCTGGAGTGTATCACTGAAGGGGGCTGAGAGAGAGAGTTCCAGGCAGGGGGAACAGAATGGTCAAAGGTTCCTTGCGGGTGGGGAGCTTGGTGCCTTGAAGAAATCAGGAAAAAGCCAGTGTGGCTGGAGCAGGAAGCAAGGTAGAGGAGGGCAGGAGCGCAGGGCCGTGCTGGAAGGTCTGGAGGCTCCTACGAGCACACTGACACTCTCCATCCCACTCTGCACCCATCGGGTACCACGCCTGGCAGGAAGGGGCACCCAGGTGACGACAGCAAAGCTGGACACCAGCCTTTAGGGACCTTCAGCCTCTGCCCTTCCCTTTTCAGAGGGTCACTTGTCCCTTTTGGAAGTGAACCCCTTTGACCTGAGATCCAGCTGTCCGTGCCAGAAGCCATTTTTGTCTTCTGCAGCCTCATTTTTGGGAGACGACGTCAAAATGAAGCTGGGCCAGCGTTCTCAGCTGAGGCACATTTTGAACATCCTTTCTGTTTTTCCAATCTCTTATCCAAGCGTCAACCCAGCAGGCAGAAGCTGCTGAGCTAAGACATAATGTTAGAACTTTTGCATATATATGTATATATTTTATTTTATTTTATTTTATGGCCAGAAAATAGCAATGAACATTTCTGGTGAGTCACAGCTTTTTCTTTCTTTGGCTAGGAGAGCTGGGTATGAGGTTCCAAGAGACTGCAGCTAGAGAAGCGAGGCCTTGCCAAGCTGGTGAGTTGGGAAAATGAAATTAGCAGTGAGCCGGCTCCTCCAGCTTCTCAGCTGGGGGCTGGAAAATTCCGCTTAGCAAACAGAACCTATCTCCAAGCCCCATGTTGCAGATGCATCCAAAGCCATTGCCCAGGATCCTGGTTGCTCTGGGAGGCGGGCAAGCTCCAGCAAGTGACATACCGTCCCCCAGGAGCCAATCCTGGCTACTGGCTTCTGCTCCCCTTCAGCACCCACTCAGGGCTTACACTGGGCTTGCTCAGCCAGCTGCCAGAAAAAGGTGCCTCTTACTGTGCTACCTCACTTAGTTCCAAGGCCAGAGAGGGAAGGGTAACCTCATGCTACCTAAGTTGTCCCAAGAAGGATCTGGAATTCATTGCACTTGCTCGTAGCATGAATCATTCATTTGACAAATAGTTAACCTTTGTGCCTCTTCTGTGCTAGGGAATGGTAAGCAGAAGGAGCCACACCACCTGCCCCAGGGAACTTAGTCTAGTGGGGCCTCAAATAACCACCAAATAATCATATAAATAAGTAGAAAATGGCAGACGTCAACAGGGCTCTGAAGGAGAAGTGCATGGAGCCTAGAGTCTGTAACAGGGGTGACCTCCGCTGGGGACAGCAGAGGCAGGCACCAGGGGACTATGAGCTCACTCTGGGCACTGAGACCTTAGCTGAGCTGTTTCTCCTCCTAGGGCCACTATCAAACCTGCCACTTGCCTTGTCCACTTCCTGTTTGTCTGTGGTCTCTGTCCCCTCTCTAGCGTACATCTGCCCTATTTACCGCTGGTGTTCTGGTGCCTGGGCCGGGCTGGAGGCACGGTCGGCTCTCAGAAAAATTTGCTACATCGGTGAAAATGCTTCCAGGGCCAGAACCAGAAGGCTGAGTAGGTTTTAATGTGGCACAGCGAAAAGGAAGAGAGCACTCTCACTAATAAGAGAGAAGGCCCTGTGTGTATGGGCATCTTCTAGAACCTTCTGAGGTGAATGGGAGGGATTGGAGACAAGACTGGACAGTGGTCCAGCCAAGGCCTTGAAGGAGAAGACGTGCACGGAGCTGCATGCTAGTTTCCTGGGCTGCCGTTAACACAGAAACTGAGGGGTTCAAACAACAGAGTCTGGAACAGTCTCACAGTTCTGGAGCCTAGAAGTCCCGTGTGCCTATCCCTCAACCCTCTCTCCACTCATAGAAACCTTCTCCAGACAGTGCACGCACCCTGAGCCATTTATCTAGTCACAAGTTGTGGGTGACAACCCCCCAACCCCCCAAGAGTCCCCCAAGGAACATGAGGCCACTGAACTGGCGGATGGTGAGCACTGCCCAGGGCCTGGCTCTGCTACTGTTTGGCAGCCCTGAGACAGCAGCGTTCTGAAAGGGCTAATCACGTCCATTGGGTCAGCTGGCCAACTCCAGTTCTGCTTTCCAGTGTCGGGGTGCTATGGAGTCAGAAAGCTAAGGTTCAAATGCCTTTCTGTCCTTTATCAACAAAGTGAACTTAGACGGTTAATTAAACCTTCTCTTTCCATATCTGTAAAATGAGGCAATATCCGCCCTCACAAAGGTGCTTTGAGAATTAAATAAGGCAATTCCTGTGATGCTCTTAATAACAAAACACTAGTGTAAAATAATAAATATTACTGGCATTACTGTTCTTACCATCAGCACCTCACCAAAACCCATCCATCATTGGGTTTTCACTGTTGGGAAATGCCTACATACATAAGCCCAGTGATAGGTTTTCTACAAATATAGCTTTTGCTCCTCCATTACTATCTTCTCTCCAGGCGAACTCTTATGTCAACTTCAAGGCCCAGAGCAAATGCTCCTGTGACTCCCTCTACCCTAGGGTAGAATCGTTACTCACTTACTGTTTCCTCTGAGATCCCATTCCTTATACCTTCACCTGGTGGCCACTGGGTCTGGTGTCCAGCAGCACCTCTGCACTCCCCTTTGAATTGCTGAATATACTCCCAGTACCAGAAGTATATCACCTCAGTAGGCAATGTCTGGTCAACCTCACCCTCTCTTTCCTTGCAAGCCCCTTTTGCCTTGGTTTATCCACCTGCAAAATGGGTGTGCCACATGGTGTGTAAAGCTCTAGGCAGAGGAAAAGGCCCTGACCTGAGGCTCCTCTAGCCAGTTCTTTCCCTGGTGAGCTGTGGATCCCAAGTTAGGGCTTACCTGCCTGCCCTTTAGGTCCCTTGCCTGTCAGGTAAGGATGATGACACCTCTCTTAACTCTCCCAACCCCACCTGGATTCTTTGGATGATTAAAGCAGCTAAAGGATGAGGAAGGAATTTTCAGAGTATAAGGTCCTATGTAATCTTTGGAGGTGATTATTATCCTATCTGCCTAAAGAACCAAATCACAACTAAACCCTTCCAAATTACCACTTGTTAAAATCTCCTGTACTACAACATCTATTTTTCATTTTTAGTATAAAAAATGACATATATGTATACACATATATCAAGCATATACATATATAAATAAACCACATGCTGATTAATGCTCTGGAAGTTGCTGCTTTTAGTCTCTGAGGATTCTGGGGAACTTCGTATGGGATCTGAGAAATAGCTAGCCAGAAAAATTGCAAAGAGGAAAAGGGAAGCCAGGCATGGTAGCTGACGCTTGTAATCCTCGCCCTCTGGGAGGCCAAGGTGGGTGGATTGCTTGAGCTCAAAAGTTCGAGACCAGCTTGATCCAAGAGCAAGACGCTGTCTAAAAATAAAAAACTAACCAGGCATTGTAATGGGCAACTGTAGTCTCAGCTGCATGGGCTGCTGAGCCAAGAGGATCACTTGAGCCCAACAGTTTGAGGTTATTGTGAGCTATGATGACACCACAGCACTATGACACAGAATGAGAATCGAGAGAGAGAGAGAGAGAGGAAAGAGAGGACCTATAGCCATTGTGAAGTCCACTCTTTAGGCTGAGTCTCCTAACCAATGAAAAAAGGAAGGTGGTGGATGGAAAAGGTAGAGATGGAACATCTTCACTCTCCAGGAGGATCTGGAAGGGGCCCTAGGGGTGATCTTAAGCTGGCTATTCCTGCACACCACTGTACTTATATAGCTCTTGGATTGTCCGTTTTTACTTAAATAATTTTATTTCCAAAGGATTTCCCTGGATATATATATATATATATATACTTTAAAAACCCTCTCTTACCACTCACTTACCATAAGGAGAAGGTAACTGAAAAAGCAAATGCAGGGAAAACAAAACATTAAATCAATTTTAGGCAGGTGCTGATGCCTGAAGTCTGTTCTCAATTTGTTGAAATTAGGGAGGTGTTAACAATACGCTAGTACCAAACTGAGACCACCAAGGCCACCAGAAAGAGTGAAAGGGAATTGAAAAAATAGTTCAATATTTATGGCTTGTGTGTCAACCATAATTCCTCTCTCTTTTTGGCCATCCATCATGTTACAGAAATGCCCCCCTAAATACTGGGCTTTGCACACATACCTCTGTGCCCTAAGAACTCACTACCCTCCAAGGCGGCCCTTTCATCAGTGGACAGCTCTGGCTACTGGAATGTTCTTAAAGTTGAGTGGAAGTCTGCTTCTCCGACAGTGCTATCTTTGGACCTCTCTTCTGTCCTTCTGAGGCCACACAAAAGTGGTCTATTTTCATCACATGTTTAAAGAAAGCATTTGGTAGTGACTTGGTCTTTGCAGTTATTCAGTTATTCAGTCAAAAAACTTAAATAGAGCATCAGAGAGAGATTAGAAACGGCCCCCTGTCTTCAAGCAGACTGCAGTGGGACAACCAGACATATGAACTGACTCATTCCCTGAAAATCTGACCCGAGCCCCATGATAGAGGAGTACACTCCCGAGGGAGCCAGGGAGCCGCTGACCGTGAGCTCACAGAGGAGCCGAGTGCCGAGCTGGCCCCTGTAGAGCAGGAGTTGACCTGGAGGAGAGGAGGGGAGCCCTGACGTTCACCAGAGGAGGACACGGTCTGGATGGGTGGGTGCCCCTCAGGAAGCACCGCCCAGGCCCAGAAAGGTGAGAGGATGACCCAAAGGCAGTGGCTGGATGCAGTTTTACATTTCAGACTCAGATAAACCAAGATTAGAAGCCTAGCTCCGCCACCTACCCGCTGCAGCTGTGTCCCTCCGGGCAAATTACTTAATTTCTCCAAACCTCAATATTTTCAACTAGAAAGATAAAGACAGCATCTGACTCACAGATCACAGCATTTCCCATGGAGGTGCAATGAGACGAGGCACGTCAGACATCTAGGACAGCAAGTGGCACGTGGTGACAGGGATGTGAAGGGTACTTGGAGGATTAAACAACCGGCACGGCACGGGCACGGAACAGTCAGGAAGGATCCAGCTGGCACGCTGTGCTGGGAGAACAGCAACTCCAGAAAGCCAGAACTGGCTCGATGCTAGTCACAGTTACAGTTACAGCCAGGAGACGCAAGCCCCACCTGAGGGTTTTCTCTGTCCCCGCCCCACTCTGAGCAAACCTTTTAATTCTGAATCTTTTGCCCATTTATTTATATGCTCAATGTGTGCGCTACCAAAAAAAAGAAAAAGCTTCTCCTTTTTAGGAACAGTCTCTAAGGCTAAGTCTAAATTATAGCATCTTTTTAGAGAAATGCTACATCTGTGAAAAAATTCTGTGATGTTTTATCCCCAATAAAAAGTGGTGTTTCTTAGATATCAAGCTAGGAATCCTCCCTCCCAACTGCTCTGAGAAGCCAGAAGATGCTCCAGAACTCCTTTGCATAACATATTTGCATGGAATATTATTCACTCATTAGCCAAGCACCTCCCAGCACTTTCTAAATTCTGACTTTCCCCCAACATTTTAAAAATATTTGAACAGAATTCCCTGTTGCTTGTTTTCACAGCAGTTCATATAGTCACCACCAACATTCAACCCTCTGGATGGAGCATTTTCAAGAGATACATCCCCCGAAAGGTGACGGGCATCCAAAACTGGGAAAGAGTCAGAAGGGGATCTGTCAGCCAAATACACAGCACTATTGGCGTAGACCATCACTTCTACAGAGAGTAATCCAGCATCTGTCTAGAATAGTTTGTCAAACGGAATCTTACAGAGTCCTAATTTGTGAAATATTAATAAATATCATGCGGAGAGAGAATTCTGTGGTTAAGTAGCTTTCGGGAAGAAGTCAACACCTTCTCCTCCTCCCCCTCTTTCTTGCAAACATCTCAAAATATTGATGTTTTAGAAAATACTCTGCTGTAGGAAGAAAATGTCCCAGGAAACCTGTCTTCATGGAGCTGTCCAGCTCACTTTGGGTGAGGACATCACCCTCCCTGAGGCACAGGTTTCCAGGCCCCACGTGTGCTACCCTCTATGCCATGTGCCGCTCAGGAAAGGCTGTCCACTGCTGGCCTGCAGGAGGAAAAGCCAGGTTCAGGGCAGGCCTGCTTTGCAAAGGGCAGTGGCTTCATGGGTTTTGTGTGAGTGGAGAGGAGGGAAGACCAGCACAGCCTGAAAGCGAGTTGTAAACAACTTATCACCCCGAAAATCATCATCCCAGGTGAAGCATTATTGGAGCCCCCAAAGAGCTTGTTAAACCTGGATTGTTAGCTCGGCACCTGTGGCTCAAGCGGCTAAGGCGCCAGCCACATACACCTAAGGTGGCGAGTTCGAATCCCCAGCCCAGGTCCGCCAAACAACAATGATGGCTGCAACCAAAAAATGGCCAGGCATTGTGGCAGGCACTTGTAGTCCCAGCTACTTGGGAGGCTGAGGCAGGAGACTCGCTTGAGCCCAGGAGTTGGAGGTTGCTGTGAGCTGTGATGCCATGGCACTCTACCCCGGGGGATAGCTTGAGGCTCCGTCTCAAAAAAAAAAAAACCCTGGGCTAGGCGCCTATAGCTCAACCGGCTAAGGCGCCAGCCACGTACACCGAAGGTGGCGGGTTCGAATCCCCAGCCCGTACCTGCCAAACAACGACGGCTGCAACCAAAAAATAGCCGGGCGTTGTGGCGGGCGCCTGTGGTCCCAGCTACTTGGGAGGCGGAGGCAAGAGACTCGCTTGAGCCCAGGAGTGGGAGGTTGCTGTGAGCTGTAATGCCACGGCACTCTACCCAGGGGGATAGCTTGAGGCTCCGTCTCAAAAAAAAAAAAAAATTATGTTGGTGAACTCATCCTAGGAAAAGTGCTACATACTTGACTGTTGAGTATCACTACCAGCACCCGTGAACTATGCACCGTGGCCAGCACCTCGTACACCCTTCAAAGCACCACTTCTAGGATGAGTTTGCAAAATTAATTGTCAGAGCTCATACGACAACAGCTCTGGTGGCCATTTCAGAAAAAGAGTTCCAAAATTGCTTGGAAGAGTGGACTAGCTACTGGCATCAGGGCACAGCTACCCAAGGGAAGTTCTTTGAAGGTGACCATAGTGATAATTTGGCATGAGGCTATGTAGCGCTTTTCCCAGAATGCGTTCACGAATTTAATTGTCTGAACTGCACTTTCCCATTCCCCTCCCCACTTCCTGCCTGATGCAACTGCCAGCATCGTCAGCTTCTAGCAGCCTTCTCTCTTTCGGCCTGGTGACCTCTGACTAATCTCAAGAGTAGTCATTTTTATTTAGAAAAGAAAGAACCAGTATTCAGAGACAATTGTTCACAGAATGTGTAAAAACCTCTCTTGGTGACAGCTGTGGTTTGTTTCACAAAAAAGAGCCACCAGCCCACTTATTGCAACCTCCCATAAGTGAAAAAACCTGAGTCAAACAAAAAGTAATGACATCTGTTCATTTCTGCCGCCCATGCTGTTTGCACATGGCGCACGATTTCCAAGATCTGCTAGGCCAGGCATTGTCTTTTCTTTTTAATATTTATTTATTTATTTATTTGAGACAGAGCCTCAAGCTGTCGCCCTAGGTAGAGTGCTATGACATCACAGCTCACAGCAACCTCCAACTCCTGGGCCCAAGAGATTCTCTTGCCCCAGCCTCCCAAGTGGCTGGGACAACAGGTGTCTGCCACAACGCCTGGCTATTTTTTGGTTGTGTTTGGCGGACCTGGGCTGGGTTCGAACCCTCCAGCTCTGGCGTATGTGGCTTGAACTACAGGGGCTGAGCCTTATTGTTTTTTTGAGAAGAGAAAGTCTTGCTCTGTTACCAAGCTTGAGTGCAATAGCACAATCATAGAAGCCTCTAACTCCTGAGATTAGGCAGTCCTCCCGCCTCAGTCTCCCAAAACTCTGGGATTATAGTCACAAGCCACTCTACCTGGCCTGTCATTTCTATACCTACCTTGTCTCCCTCCAAAACAATGGAGTTTATTCCTTCCATTTACTTGGGCATTAAAAAAAAAAAATCACACTAGGCCAGGTGAGGTGGCTCATGCCTATAATCTTAGCACTCTGGGAGGCCTAGGAGGGGGATGAATCTCTTGAGCTCGGGAGTTTGAGACTGTCTCTATCAAAAAATGGAAAAAACTGGGATAGTGCCTGTGGCTTAGTGAGTAGGGAGCTGGTCCCATATACCTAAGGGTGGCAGGTTCAAGCCCAGCCCCAGCCAAACTGCAACAAAAAATATCTGGGTGTTGTGGCTGACGTCTGTAGTCCCAGCTACTTGGGAGACTGAGTCTGTTTATTTTGGTTTTTTGGTTTTTTTGCAGTTTTTGGCAGAAGACTGAGTCTGGAGGATCACTTGAGCCCAGGAGTTAATATGAGTTAGGGTGATGCCATGGCGGTCTAGCCAGGGCAACAGAGTGACACTCTGAATCCACACTAAAAAAACAAAACAGAACAAAAAAACACACTTAATTTCATTTTCTCATGGGCAGTCATAGATGTATATCCACGTCTCTAGAACTGAAAACCAAGCTCTGTCTTCTTTCTGGGAATGCAGATCAATTAGAACTCATAACAAAGTTGGAAAAAAAAAAAAGAGAAAAAGCCAACAGGCCAGCGCCCATAGGTCAGTGGTTAGGGCACCAGCCACATACACTGGTGGGTTTGAACCCAGCCTGGGCCTGCCAAACACAATGACAACTATAACCAAAAAATAGCCGGGTGTTGAGGAGGGCACCTCTAGTCCCAGCTACTTAGGAGGCTGAGGCAAGAGAATCACTTAAGCTCAAGTTTTTGAGGTCACTGTGAGCTGTGACAGCACAGCACTCTACTGAGGGCAACGTAGTGAGACTCTGTTTCAAAAAAAAAAAAAGGAAGAAAAAAAGAAAAAAAAAGCCAACAACCTCAACCTAAGCTGATTTAAAAGAAAAAATGTCAAAACAGGCAAGGTGTGGGGAGAGAGGAGAGGAAGGGGAGAGGAGGGGGAAGATAGGTGGAGGGAGGGTGACTGGTGGGACCACGCCTATGGTTCATCTTACAAGGGTACATGTGAATTTTTCTAAATGTAAATGTCTTAACACAATAACTAAGAAAATGACATGAAGGCTATGTTGACCAGTTTGATGAAAGTATTTCAGATTGTGTGTAGAACCAGCACACTGTACCCCATGACTGCATTAATGTACACAGCTATGATTTAATAAAAAAAAGAAAAGAAAAGAAATTAAGGTTACGAAGGGTTAAGCATTCTAATTAATATATTTAATTTAAAGATAATAAAGATGAAAGGGAACATCTGTATATGAAAAATAAACAAAGCAAGCAGGGAGTGTTTTTAATAAGGAACAATATGCATTTTCATAAAGGGAAAAAGTAATTTTGTCTTAAAATAAGATGACACAGTTCTAAAATCAAAGAGTCAAAAACTCAGTAGAAAGCTGCAGAAGGTCTACAAAAAAGAAATATGTGTGATTGAACTATTAAGATAGATTTACCAGATTTTTTAAAAATTACCTCAGTAAAGTATTACTGATACAAAGCTAAAAGTTTTGATTATTGGTCTCTTCTTACTAAGAGATTATAAACAATATTTTGCTTTACCTGTTAAATAAGCTGCCTAGAAAATCTCAAAAGATTTGTTCTCCTTATAAAAAGAGAAGTGTTGGCTCGGTGCCTGTGGCTCAAGTGGCTAAGGCGCCAGCCACATACACCTAAGGTGGTGGTTTCGAATCCAGCCCAGGCCCACCTAACAACAAGGACGGCTGCAACCCAAAAAACTAACCAAGCGCCTGTGGTCCCAGCTACTTGGGAGGCTGAGGCAAGAGACTCACTTGAGCCTAGGAGTTGGAGTTTGCTGTGAACTGTAATGCCATAGCACTCTATTCAGGGGGACACCTTGAGGCTCTGTCTAAAAAAAAAAAAAAAAGGAGAAATGTTAAACTAACGAGGTTTATTTGATGTATTAATATGCATGGGAAGCACTGTCAAATACCATAATGTTTAATGTTTTTTACTTTTTATTTTACATTTGTATGGATATTATATATTAATATAAATGTTCTAAAAATATAGGAAATTTCTAGAAATCTGATATATCCTACATAAATGCTATCATTCATAATTCTAATTATCTTACAATGTTGAATGTTACAGAATAATCAAATTTATTTCTCAATTGCATTATAATAAACTCTCTTAAATTAAATCTTTAACCATGACCCTTTGTCTTTTGTCATCCATTGTTACTGTTTCACTGTGATGATTTTCTGAAAGCTTTTGCAAACAGGTATAGTACCAAAATTGCAAGAGATTCATGAAAAAGTCTCTGACAAGTACAGGCTTCTGATAACTTTAAGATAACAATACTGCATTGAGTCAGAATTTCTAGAACTCTAATAGAAAACTGATGGATTCAAAAACCTGCTAACCCAACATCAAGAAAAATAAGAATTAACTATATTACTGGATAACCAAAGAAAGGAATTATAGTTTTATCACGTTTTGTTTGTAACATTGGTGCTACTTTAATGTCTTGTTTTCCAGATTTAAGGAACCCTTTTGCTCTTTTTCTCTTAACTATAACTTATAGCAATTTGAAACAAAAATGAAACATTTATCTTTTTTCTCCCTCCTGCTCACTCCAGACCTTAGAAACTTTTATTACGTGACAGTATGGGTATTTACACAGGTCTAATACGAATCTGTTTTCCTTGCAACAGGATAATTGGGCAAGTCTTTGGTTTGACTTCTTATCCTAGAAAGACTTTTAAAGGTCTAATCTGAGATTCCTTATTACCAGTTTTTAAAAACTAAGGTTGACTTTATGGGGCTTATAAAGCCCCTTACCAAAACGTTGGCTTAAATGTTATATTTAATAATGTGCAAGAAGCACTATTCTTATTTCATTCATGTAAACAACCAGGTGTTACATAAAACTGACTTATTTTACAAATAAATTAGTCTTACTGTGATTATTCTTGGTAAAAATGGTTATGCTTTATTAAAAAGGAGAAAAAAGGTTTAATTCAGGAATATATATAGAGAGAGAATGAATTAGCTTTGCTCACCAGAGGACCCTTTAAAACATTGCCCACAGTAGCTGCTGGAGTGATGGGTACGGCGGGGACCCACTCCAGTTCATCCACTGAACCAAGTCTAGACTCCTCAGCCTGACAGTCAAGGTTGTCCATATCTAGATAGACAAGCATTCTTCCACTCCCTTTTCCAGAGAGGAGTTTAATAGTACATCAAAGACACACTGAGGCTACCTGTGCCAGAGAGCTTTGGTGGAGAATCCACGCCCCAGGCCCTCCACCACTGTCAGCCGACCATGCCTACGGCAAAGCCCTTCAGCTTCAGAGGAAACTGAGGAGTGACCCGTCTTCTCTGGGTGAAAGGCAATGTCAGCAGAAAGAACACTGACAGTATCACTGTGGTTACGTGCTGGGGAAAAGCCCCTTTGGTTCAGCCTTGGGACTAAGAGCTCTCAGGCAAACTTGGAGTGGGATCAAGAACAGGTCAGCTGGGCTCTCAGCTTCAGTGACTCTAACTGTAAACCTTGGGAGATAGCAAAGGCGTTCTAAGGACCCTTCCAGCTCTGACAAACCCTGCCTCCACTCTTGGAGAAGGCTGGCTGGCGGTCTCCTTGACAGAAGCCTACACACAGCTGGGCCGTAACAAAGAGCCGGGGTATGGGGCACGTTCCCGCCCCCAGGAGGTTTTGGAAACTCTGGGCAGTTGGGGCGGGGCTTTGGCGCTCCGCAGCCAATCACCAAAGGTCTGGGCGCCGGGGCGGGGCCTTGCAAGAGCGGCTGCGGCGGCTTCGGCCCGGCTGGGTCCGAGCATCCCGCTGCTACGGACCCACCCGGCTGGGACATGGCGACGGTCCGGGCCTCCCAGCGAGGCGCGCTGCTGCTTATGCTGGCCTTGGCGGGGGTTGCGGAGGCAGCAGGGGGGCTGGCCCCGGGCAGTGCGGGTGAGTAACCTCTGGAGCAACGGTTCGGGGCAGTCTGGAGCGGCAGCCTCAGCGCTCAAAGATGGCGCGGGGCAAGGGGCGGTGGGTGCGTGCGACCCCCAGCCCCGGCCCACGTCCGGTGACCCCGGGTCCCGAGGTCGCAGTGGTCCGGAGGGGAGTGCCGAGGGAGGGCAAACAAGGACCTCTTTCCGCCCCCAAGATCTTCTGACCTGGAAGCGATGACCCGGGTTCGAGGCCTTGCTCTGTCACCTTCCGACATGGGACTCCTGCTCGGCCTTGACCCCCTTGCGTAGCTCAGGTCTCTGTCAGAAAAGGTTAAAACATCTTTGTCCCGGATCGTCGCGAGGGTTGGATGGGATTTCGGATGTGCGTCTGCCTTACGGTCGCCCCTGGCCAGTTACTGTTACTTGTTACTTGACCCTCACTGGGTTCAGAAAGGCCGACCTTGGCGGTGAGCGCCGATGGGCACTATAGCCTGCCTGGTGGGCGCACTGTCGGTCAGAGGGAGGGCTGGGCTCTGGAGGGAGACAGAGTAAGTGAGTAAACCCTGCCCTCTGGGAGCTGGCAAGCTTGAGGAGAGTTTTATTCTTGCTTTAGAGAAATTAAACAAGGATAGATAGGAAACTTTTGATTGCTTGTTGATTGGCTCCCAGTTGCTGGGCTGCTGGAGTTGCTGCTGACTTCTTCCTTCCAGGAGCTCTCTGGCTAGGAGGTGGCATACAACAGGAGCTCGAAATAAATAATTTGAATACAACGCAGAAGTGCCCAGAGCAGATGGAGGGCTATGTATGGGTACACAGAAAGGACAACCCTGACTTCCACCTAGGATAAGCGGAAAACTTGAGTAATTCCTTCATCTGTACTAGACATTACAAGGTAGTTGGGATTTGTATATGCAAGAATGGTGAAGTACATTTCTTTCAGAGAAGGACACCTAAAGAAAAGCAAAGTCAATCCCAACAAGCTTTTAAGTCATTTCCTACAGAGTTTTAAGGTAGCTTAAATGTCCAAATAAAGATTTTAAAAGAAAGACATTTAAAGAAGAAAGAGAATTGTGTCAGGAAACTGGGATAAGATAGTTAACTGTAGTTAGGTTTTAAATTTAGGTGTAAATTAGCCCAAAAACCAAAGAGAAAATGCTGTTTTCTTGGCTAAATTAGATTACTTTTCTGGGCCCCATATTTTTCACTGTTAAGAGAGATTGAATTAAAGTGCTTAGAAAGTTATGTCCCATGAAATATGTCCATCCTACTCTCACAACTGGCCAGTTCTGTAAGAGAGTGGAGTGGATAAGAACACTTGAACAAGTTACTTAGCATTAATCTTTTTGTGCTGTATTGTCCACACTTACTATATATGCTACTTTACCAATCTTTATTGTGAGAATTGAGGTAGTACATGTACAGCGTTAAGACATTGTGCATCATACCCTGTTTTATAAATTCATAAAACACATTAGATTCCCAATAAAGGATCCAGCAATTCCTATGGTTAAAGTAAAACTTGTTTCTTGAGGGAATAGGGAATGACTTCTAATACGTATTAAGTTTCATTTGGGGGTAATGAAATGTTCTAAAATTGGCTATTGGTGATGGTTACACAACTCTGTGAGCATATTAAAAGAAACTGAATTGTACATTCTGAAAGGGGGAATTTCATGGTGTGTGCCTTATATCTCAGTAAAGTTAATCAGAAAGAAAGAGATTTGTTTGCTTATGAAACTTTTTATTTCTTAACATTTAAACCACACTTTAGAAAATACTGGACTAGTTGATTTATAATGGCCCTTTCAGCTCCAAAAGCCCACAACAACATATAGATGGCATTGTTTGGTAAAATGACAAATTCCAATTTTGATCTGAAAGTGAGACTTGTTCTTGTACTAAATTCTAGGAAGCACATATTGCGTGGTTCCTTACATAAAGGACATTGAGTAATATAATGGACAAAGGCTTCCACTGTGAATTTGTAGAAAGTGCAGAAAATGTTCTCCAATCCTAAAATTGAGAGCACAATTATATTTTAATGAAGGCCTTGGCTTTTAATCCTTCTCAGTCTTTCCCTTGTCCTTATTCCCCCACTCAAGATTGGGTACTTTTGTCTCCTCTGTCATAAGGCTTTGCAGGTCACTGACTCCAGCTTCTATACCATTTATAAGTCTTATCTGCCCTGATTATTCTTATTCCTAGGGGAAGAGGGGGATAGGACTTACTCAATGATTGCTTCTTTGGAAGATGTTTCTTGTGGAGAAACAGTCTCAGAGTCCATTTTATGAGACCTGATAATAACTCTGTTTCTATTTAAAATGTTTTGTAATACTACAAAAGAGGGGAAGATGTAATATTAAGGGCCAGATTTCAGCAAGTTGACATTTAAGGAATTATGTAATAGTAAGCCTAGAATCTTGAAAAAATGTAATTTGGAGTTAGAAAAAGCGAACGCCTATCTGGAGGAAAGTAATAAGAAGCAGATTCTCTTCCCAAAGAAATATTTTGGCCCACACAGTAAAAAGAGCTAGGATTGGTGATAGACTAGATTTAACAGTTTATTCTGGTATGCTTAAATCTTGCATCCATAGTTTTAAGCAATCTTTCATGAGTCATACTTTTCATTGTATATGCCACTTATACAGGTAGAAGAAAGTGGGAAGATGTCAGGGAGGTGGTTTTTATATATTATAAATGCAGTTTTTAAAAGAACAAAATAAATACCATGAGGTTTGTTTATCATAAAAATACTGAGTGCTTACTGTATGCCAGGTACTGTTCTAGGTGCAGAGCTACTTACATTCTAAGGGAGAGGAGATAGGCAATAAATAGTTAAATAACATGATTTCTAATATGCATCTTAAACATATATAAAAATGGAACTTTTAACACTACACTATGGTAAGCATGCTATGAAGGAACTAAATAATTTGGTAACAGAATTGTGTGAGTGGGGAAGGAATGGTCCTTTGTATAGATTTAATAAGAGTGGCCTCTTCAAGAAGGTAAAGTTTAGAACATAGGTCTGAAAGCTGGTAAAGTGCTATCCTTATGAGAGACAGAATGGGGCCAGGAAGTTCAGAGGCCTTAAAGCATAAGAAACAAAAGGTCTATGTGGATGGAACATAGTGAATAAGAGTAGCCTAGAGATAGATGGTGCTGAGCCTTGCAGAAACCACATGAGGATTGTACCATGTTTCCCCGGAAATAAGACCTACCCAAAAAATAAGCCCTAGCAGGATTTCTATGCATTTGTTAAATATAAGCCCTACCCCAATAATAAGACCTAGTGATGGGCACAGATGGGCGTGGCTATGCATTTCAGCTTGTATTTATTAAATATAAGCCCTACCCCATAAGACCTAGTGATGGGCCTGGCCATGCATTTCAGCACAGAGCGGTAAGGAACATTGGAATACCTTCTATCTGCCACAGTTCCTTTCTCTGAGCCATTCACTTATGCGGGTATGCGTGTGATAACCACAGTAGCAGGCAACCTGTTGCACACTTGCAAACGGCTAAGGGGAGAGAAGTTCACGCATCAGTAATGCCAGACCCACCAACAAGGTTGGCTCTCCCTGTCAGGTTCCAGAAGATGACTTAACTGTATTTGAATAAATGTAGATTGTTGTATTATACTTAATAAAAATAAGACATCCCCTAAAAATAAGCCCTAGTGTGTCTTCTTGAGAAAAAATAAATATAAGATATGTCTTATTTTCAGAGAAACACGGTAGATTTTAGCCTGTACACAGATAGAAACCAATAGAATTTTAAGTACGAGTGGTGCATATTTTAGATTACATGCTGTTGAATGAAGAAAAACTTGTAGTAGAGTAAGAGGGTATCTAGAAGGCCATTGCAGTAATCCAAGCAGGAGGTAATAGTGACTCAAGAGTTAAAGTGGTGGTGGAGACCAAAGAGTAGATAGGAAAATTACATTGCTGATAGATTGGATCTGAGAAGCGAAGGAAGAAGTAATTAAGGATTATTCATAGTTTTTGTTTAATCTTGAGCAACTTAATAAAAATTGATGGCATTTTACTGAAGAAGGGAGAATGGAGGAGGAGCAGGTTGGAGAAAGGTTAGTAGGTGAAGCAAGGAGAGAACCAAAAGTTCCATTTTTATATATGTTTAAGATGCATATTAGTAATAATTGTCCTAGATGCACTGCTTATTAAGCTAAATTTCATTTAGCACATGTTTATTAAGCTATTAATAGTGCTAGGCAGAGGTATAAAGTAGTAAGCAAAAATAGACATGGTCTCTGCCTTCAGGGGCTTAAATTGAGTGGAAAATTCGGACATGAAATATCACTATATATATACATATGTAAAATATCTACATTGTTAATGTATTATGTGGTTATATCGGTACATAATCTGTTTCTATCCTAAATCCAAAGAATATAGTTGAAGAAAGTCATGTGATTTCATCAAGTATATAGCACATAATATGCTGGATGCTGTAAAGCACATAGATAACATGAACAAGACTACAAGAAAAGTGTAGTGGTAAGAGATCCATTTTGACAATGGGATATATACCATCAGGAGCCGTACTTCTAGATACTTTATTTAGAGATGGCAATCCTGGAGTAGGGTGGACAATTATCTAATAATATTAGCAAAAGAATCATTTGCTTTAGTTGTTTCAAAATGACTGCATGTCTGGCTTAGTGCTCTTCTGAGAGAGAGATAAGATAGCTCAGCATTAGAGGGCTGGTGAAATAGCATCTACCAAGAAATCACATGCAAATCCAGGGGTAGGAAATTCATCACACTCTACCTCAGGGACTGCTGTAGGAGCTGGAAAGTTGCTAGGAACCAAGATTGCTTTCAGAGGACAGTCTCCTCTCACAGCTTCTCTCTGTTTACCTCTTGCATTTGTCTCTTCCTCTTTTTGCTCACAGTTTTGATACCTCCATAAAACTTTAGCATCTCCAACCCCACCTTTTCTTGACCTTATAGGTGCAGAGATCACCAGTAGGCTGTTTGCTTACCATTTACCTTAGTATATGATTTGGTCCAATTTATCTTTTGACCTAGACAAAAAATATATGATGTTTGCTTAATTATGGGTGAGTTACAGTATGAAATGTGGTAGTTAAGTAATATAGTGAGGGAAATAAAACTTGCACTTTTTGTGTTAAAAAGACATTATTATTAATCAATGAAGAAAATTTTTGGAGCTGTGCTGTGTTAAGTGTACAGAGAAGCTTGTGGTTAATCTGGACATACCAAAAGAACCCACATGAAATGATTAAAGGAGAGTTAAGTAATTTAAGTTTCCAGTTCCGACTAGAATAGTAGGGTTATAACTAACAAAAAAATAAACATGGCCTAGAATTGTTGGAACAGAAAGGGTTACTAAGAGTTGAGATGAGATTTAAGCCTAAAATACGTTTGGTATTTAAGTCAGCAGGAAGGAGGATCCATGCATTTCAGGCAGAGGGCTGTGTTCCAGGTAAATGTAGCTTTTCTTTGCTAAAAGTAATAGAAGTTTAGTGAAGGGAAAGCTAGAGAAAGATGTGGAAAATTTAGAATTGGAATAGCAGGAAGCAGTTGTAGACCCTTGATGAGAAGAGTGACATTATGAAAGATCCGATTAAAGAAAATAATATGGGGCGACGCCTGTGGCTCAGTAAGTAGGGCACCAGCCCCATATATTGAGGGTGGCAGGTTTGAACCCAGCCCTGGCCAAACTGCAACAAAAATAGCCAGGCGTCATGGTGGGCACCTGTAGTTCCAGCTACTCAGGGGCTGAGGTAAGAGAATTGTTTAAGCCCAAGAGCTGGAGGTTGCTGTGAGCTGTGACACTACAGTGCTCTACTGAGGGCGACAAAGTGAGACTCTGTCTCTAAAAAAAAAAAGAAAGAAAAAGAAAATAATCTGGCAGTCATTTTAGAGTCATTTTAGTACAGAATGCATTAATGTAATTGGCTGCGAGAGCAGTACAGTATGAGGCAAGCAATGGAGAAGGGTATCTGTAATTTGAAATTGATTTCAAAAACGCCCCCCCCCAAAATGTGTATATATGTACAGACATAACAGTATGACAACTAGCAGTGTTAAATAGAAGTGATGGGTATATGGGTAATCATTTTACTATTTGACTCTTCTTTGGCATACTTTTAAGGGGATAAATGTGACAATTGCATGGATGTATTTGACAAAGTTGTAGTTGTCATTTAAATGTTTTTAAAGTAACTGTCATTTTCCAAGTTGTTTTGAAAATAAATTGATGAAAAATCAGATTTTACATAAGTAATAAGACCAGATTTTTAAATTAGTGTATTTTTAAATGCATTATATAATGACCATTTTTTCCAGTATAAGCTTAGATTGAGTTTTTTTTCCTCAGTAGCATGGAATACATACATACACACACTCTGCTTTGGTTGCTCTTTAGGAAGACATTAATTAGAGAGAATCTTTATTTTCTTTAGGGAAGCAAACAAGAATAGCTTTTCATTAACCAAATTGAATTATAGCTTTTGTGAGACTTCTGTGGCAAAATCCCTGTCAACTTCAAAAAATCCTATAATTCTATGAATATTTCTTATTTTTAGATTAGGGTGTGTATTTTTTTAACTGCTAGTTGGCTTTAGAAGCTGCGTTTTTCTGCATGTGGCTGGAGCATGTGCTTCCTGCTTGCTTGCCTATCTTTAGTACACATGTGGCCCAAACCAGCAGCCAAACCTTGATGTTTCTAATTATTGGATAATTCTGCTTGCATATTTCTAGGCAATACTAATACCTTCTTAAATCCAAAAATGTGGCCTTTAGTAATCAATCTTTGGTTTTTATTAATTTTATAATCACGGGTTCTTGGAATAAGAGTACAAGGTATGACACTCATCCTAATGCCTTTAATGAGGATAATATTTTCATGTCAATATCAAGTTTTATTTTAAACTGGTTTAACTTTACACAATTTCATGAGAATAAGCAATTTTAAATTATTATTTTTAAAGAACACATTAGGATCAAGTTATAAAACCAAAATATTTCTAGAATTCTTCTTTTACAGAAAACAGCCCTTGGATAGTTTTTTTTTTTTTGTATGATAGTAGTTGAATGACCCCATTAATCCATTGTAGTTGCTCTAATGTGGCGCTTAATTGACACATTAATTGCATGTGAATTCTCCCCATTCTTAATAAAGCATATGTATTGATGTCTATTTTTAGACATTTATTTCTTGAGAAATATACACTGTTGAAGATTCTAAGAAGTTTTTATTGTTCCAAAGAAAGAAGAATGTATATTAATACAATAATGGCTATGGTTAAGAATAGGGTGTGGAAGATGTGATGGAGTAGTTTCCCTGCTCATGGAAGGGCAGTTCTGTCAAGTGAGGACGTCTACTATTAAAGAGGAATGCTTGGTTGGACGGGAGAGCGGGGCTATTACAAGAAGACTGCAGGCTGCTCTCTTTCATTCCATTCTGTCAGAAATATCAAAGAGGCTTTTGGAAAGACCAGTAGGAATATATGCCAAAACGTCAACAGAGGTTATGGCAGGACAGTGGGAGTATAATTTTTCTTTTTCTTATTATTTTCCAAGTTTTTTTGAGGGGTTTTTAAAGTGAAAAAAAGCATTATAACTTTGGAAGGTAATTCCTATAGATTTGACCTTCACCGTTAAATAAAAATAAGTAAGCTTTTACATTGATTTTTTAAATAGAACCTTTTGTTTGTAATGTTGTAATTACAACACATTTTGTGTTAATATTCTAAATAGACCTTAGCTCCAAGAAACTATTTTTCAAAAATCCCTAGACTAAACTCAGACTCTTAACTGTCTGTTTACTTTCTGTTAAGCCTTTTTGTTTATTGGGATTGTGTGTTATCCTGAGTTATATCTGCTCATGATCAGCTAGATTTTATGTTCTCATTTGACCTTTATGTTAAGGATAGTAGAAAGCACCAACTTCTAGAGTAGTTTTTTCAACCTTTTTTATCTCATGGCACATTTGAACCTGTAGTTAAACTTCCAGGGCCCATTTAAATTATGCTGACCAAAAAAAAAAAAAAAATATATATATATATATATACTTACTATCCTTTACTTTCTTTCAAAAAATAATTTAATTAATGATCTTTAAAAATGTTCATGGCACAGTGGTTGAAAATCACTGCTGTAGAGGACTTCAAAAGAGCACATCAGTGTCATACAGGAGCGCATTCTTTTATCTGCCTGCCCTGCCATTCTAAGGAGGCTGAGGACATAGCAAATTCTAAGGAAATGGGAGTAGCTTGATAGGGCTTTGCAGTGTTGTGAGAGTCTCACGAGTGCTTGGGCTTTCCCTTGTGTTTGTGCTTCATAGAAAGTAGCTTCATCCTTACAATCAAGGCACTTTTTTTCTTCTGTAACTTAGTGAAGTAAATTTTAAGTCAAATGTTGAGAACTTCAAGACACGCATTAGAAAGCCCACCCCATAACAATCTTTTATGAAATCAAACTATAGTCGTATCCCAATTCCTTCATTGTTTTATTTTTTCATTTTTTAAAATTAACACATAATACCTGTATGTATTCATGGGGGACATAGTGACATTTCAATACATATAATGTATAGTGATCTGATCAGGGTAATTACCATATTTGTGATCTCAAACATTTTTTTTAATTTCCTTGCTTATTTTTTATTTTTATTTCTTTGTTTTTTGGGTTTGGGGGGGGTTGTTTGTTTGTTTTGTTGAGGCAGAGTCCCACCTATGCTGTAAGCAGAGTACAGTGGCATCACAACTCACTGCAACCTCAGTCTCCAGCTGTGAGCATCCTGCTGCCTCAGCCTCTGGAAGCTTCTGGGATTATTGGTTCTCCTTTTTTTTTTTTTTAGGAGTTGGGTTCTCACTCTTGCTCAGGCAAGTTGAACTCTTGAGCTCAAGCATTTCTGCCTTCTCAGCCTCCCACAGTGCTGGGATTACAGGTGTGAGCCACCGCCAGCTTTTTTATTTATTTATTTATTTTTGAAACAGTCTCACGATGTTGCCCTCAGTAGAGTGCTGTGGTGTCACAGCTCACAGCAACCTCAAACACTTGGGCTTAAGCCAGTCTCTTGCCTCAGCCTCCTGAGTAGCTGGGACTACAGGTGCCTGCCACAAAGCCCAGCTATTTTTGTTGTTGTTGTTGTTGTTGTAGTTATCATTGTTGTCTAGCAGGCCTGGGCGGGGTTCAAACCTGCCTGCCTCTGTGTATGTGGCTGGCACCCTAACCACTGAGCTATGGGCACCGAGCCAAACATCTATTTTTTTTGTTTTTGTTTTTGTTTTTGAGACAGAGCCTTAAGCTGTCCCCCTGGGTAGACTGCCATGGCATCACAGCTCACAACAACCTCCAACTTCTGGGCTCAAGCGAGTCTCCTGCCTCTGCCTCCCAAGTAGCTGGGACCACAGGCACCCCCGGCTATTTTTTGGTTGCAGCCATCCTTGTTGTTTGGCAGGCCCGGGCTGGATTAGGTGTATGTGGCTGGCGCCTTAGCCACTTGAGCCACAGGCGCCAAGCCGCATTTATTTTTTTGTATTGGGAACATTAAACATCCTTCTTCTAGCTGTTTGAAACTGCATGATGTATTATTAACTGTAGTCATCCTGCAGCAGCATAGAACACTAGAACTCATTCTTATCTAGCTATAATTTTGTTTCCCTTAACAAATCTTCTTCCCTCTACTTTTCCTAGCCTCTAGTATCCTCTGTTCTACTTTTTACTTCCATGAGATGGACATTTTTTAGCTTCTACTTGTAAGAACATGCATTGTTTAACTTTCTTTTCCTAGCTTATTTCACTTAACACTATGTCTTCCAGTTCTAACTAGGTTGCATGAATGATGGGATTTCATTCTTTTTTATGGCTGAATAGTATGCCATTGTGCATATATACCACATTTTCTTTCTTCATCAGTTGTTGGACACCTAGTTCGATACCATATCTTGGCCTATTGTGAATGGTGCCGCAATAAACATTGGGGTGCAGATTCTCTCTGATATAATTATTTCCTTTCTTTTGGATAAATTCTCAGTAGCAGGGTTGCTAGATCATATGGTAGTTCTGTTTGTAGTTTTTTGAGGAACCTCCATACCGTTGTCCATGTGGCTATGCTAGTTTACATTCCCACTAACAATGTTTAAAAGCTCTCTTTTCTCCTCATCCTTGCCAGCGTTTGCTTATTTTTTGTCTTTTTGATAATAGCCATCCTAACTGGGATGAGATGATACCTCATTGTGGTTTTGATTTGTGTTTCATTGATGATTAGTGATGTTGAGCATTTTTTCATCTATTTGTTGGCCATTTGTATGTCTTCTTTTGAGAAATGTCTTTTAACTGGATTTTCTTTTTCTTTTTTTGCTGTTGAGATGTTTGAGTTTCTTGTGTATTCTGAATATTAATACCCTGTCAGATAAGTAGTTTGCAAATATTTTCTCCCATTCTGTAGATTGTCTTTTCACTCTGTTGTTTCCTTTGTTGTGCAGAAGCTTTTTAGTTTGATATAATTGAATTTGTTTATTTTTGGTTTTGTTGCCTGTGCTTTTGAAGTCTTATTCATAAAATCTTTTCCTAGGCCCATGTTCTAAAGTGTTCCCCCCCCTGTTTTCTTTTACTAGTTTTATCATTCCGATCTATCATTTAGGTCTTTTATCCATTTTGAATTAAGAAGTAGGGCTCAAGTTTCATTCTTCTGCATATGGAATCCAGTTTTCTGGACACCATTTATTGAACAGACTCTTGTCTTCAAAGAATGTTCTTGGCATCTGTCTCTAAAATCAGTTGGCTGTAGATATGTGGATTAATTTCTGGGTTCTCTCTTTTGTTCCATCAACCTATGTGGCTGTTTTTATGCTAATACCATGCTGTCTTGGTTACTATAGTTTTGTAGTGTGTGTGTGTGTGTGTGTATATATATATTTTTTTTAGACAGAGCCTCAAGCTATCGCCCTGGGTAGAGTGCTGTGGCATCACAGCTCACAGCAGCCTCCAACTCCTAAACTCCTGGGCTTAAGCAATTCTCTTGCCTCAGCCTCCCAAGCAGCTAGGACTATAGGCACCCATCACAACACCTGGGTATTTTTTGGTTGTAGTTGTCATTGTTTGGCTGGCCTGGGCTGGATTTGAACCCACCAGCTCTGGTGTATGTGGCTGGTGCCTTAGCCGCTTGAGCTACAAGTGCTACCCAATAGTTTTGTAGTATATTTTTAGGATTGGTAGTGTCTTTAGCATTCTCTTTTTGTTTAAGATTGCTTTAACTACTCTGTGTCTTTTGAAATTCCATACAAATTTTAGGATTTTTTTTTCTCTTTCTGTGATGAATGTCATTTTATAAGGATTGTGTTGAATCTGTAGATTGTTTTGGATAGTATTGTCATTTTAACAAAAATATTTTTTCTTTTTATAAGACAGTCTCACTTTGTCACTCTTGGTAGAGTGCCATGGCATCATGGCTTATGGCAACCTCAAACTCGTGCACTCAAGTGATCCTCTTGCCTCAGCCTCCCAAGTACCTGAGACAGTAGGAGCCTGTCACAATGCCAGGCTATTTTAGAGACGGGGACTCGCTCTTGCTCAGGCTGGTCTCAAAGTCCTGAGCTCAAGCAATCCACCTGCTTTGGTCTTCCAGACTGCTAGAATTATAGGTGTGAGCCACCACACCTGGCCATCTTAACAAAATTAATTCTTCTAATCCATAAGCATGGGATGTTTTTCTATTTGTCTGTATCTTCAATTTTTTTCATCTGTTTTGTAGCTTTTCTTATAGATGCTTTCACCTCTTTGGTTAAATTAATTCCTAGGTATTTTTTTGGCAGCTATTTAAGTGGAATTACTTTATTTCTTTTTCAGCTAAATTGTTATTCATACATAGAAACACTGTTGGTTTTGTATATTAATTTTGCATCCTTTACCTTTCCTGAATTCATTTATTAGTTCTAAGAGGTTTTTTTATAGAGTCTTTAGGTTTTTAAAGATATAAGATCATGTCACCTGCATACAGGGACAATTTGACTTTGTCCTTTCCAATTTAGATCCCCTGTATTTCTTTCTCTTACCTAATTGCTCTGGCTAAGACTTCCCTTACATTGTTTTATGGAAAAACAATTTCTAGTTTTGAACTTAAAACTTTGTAAAAACCTAATGAAGACTTCTTTTGTTTGTTTATTCATTCATTTCCCCCCAATATTAGTCCTACTTTCAATCAAAAAAGCTTTGTTTACATTTCGTTTAAAGAGAGGATTATATTGGATATATATATAGAGAGAGAGATTCACACTGTAGGTTAAAAATTTACATATATGGCTCGGCGCCTATAGCTCAACCGGCTAAGGCGCCAGCCACGTACACCTAAGGTGGCGGGTTCGAATCCCCAGCCCGGACCCGCCAAACAACAATGACGGCTGCAACCAAAAAATAGCCGGGCGTTGTGGCGGGCGC
>CAUYTI010108695.1:0-29920 GCA_963575145.1 Galago senegalensis | reverse complement strand
TGAGCTAGGCTCGAAAGGGGTATGTCATCACTGCCTCAGTGTCCTATTGCTTAGCAAGTCAGCCCTACTCATCCTGGGAGGGGCTCATACAAGGACCAGGAGGTGGGATCATTAAAGTCAGCCCTACTCATCCTAGGAGGACCTCACACAAGGACCAGGAGGTGGGATCATTAAAGTCAGCCCTACTCATCCTGGTAGGGGCTCATACAAGGACCAAAGGTAGGATCATTAAATTCAGCCCTACTCATCCTGGGAGGGGCTCATACAAGGACCAAAGGTGGAATCATTAAAGTCAGCCCTATGCATCCCAGGAGGGGCTCACAACACACACAGAAGGACCAGGAGGTGGGATCATTAAAGTCAGCCCTACTCATCCTGGGAGGGGTTCACACCACACACAGAAGGACCAGGAGGTGGGATCCTTAAAGTCAGCCCTACTCATCCTGGAAGGGGTTCATACAAGGACCAGGAGGTGGGATCATTAAAGTCAGCCCTACTCAACCTGGGAGGGGCTCACACCACACACAGAAACACCAGGAGGTAGGATCATTAAAGTTAGCCCTACTCATCCTGGGAGGGGCTCACACCACACACAGAAGGACTAGGAGGTGGGATCATTCTGGGAGTGGCTCACACACCTAAGGACCTAGTAGGTAGGATCATTAGGGGACGTCTTGCAGGCTGGCTGCCATGCTGACCTTAGCACTACAGGAGAAAGAATGTCAGCTTTGTTATTACTGCAGCAACTTTGGGAATAAGAAAGATACAAGGAAACTACTTTTGAGAGACAATAATGCCTGTATCATGTTGGAGGCTCTCAAGTAAAGCATTGGACTTTACCTGCTGGAAGACTTGCGTACACATCAACTCTCACAAGTGACTTCTCAAAGTGTGAAAGTTGAGCTTGGTGTTCCCCAATTAGAGTTTTAAAAGTATGTTTTAGGGCAAGTTTAAAGAAGTCCCTGTTATTTATCATAAAGAAAATTCAAAATGGGTTAAACCAGTGCTTTCCAATAGGAATATGTTGAGAGCTACACATGCAAGCCACTCGTGTAATTAATTTCACGTTTTTCTGGAGAAATGGGTGGAACTAATTTTACTGGCACATATTATTTTACCATTTCTGTGGTTTGAATGTGCCCACTTTCAAATTCAGGTGTTGAAATTTAATGGCCAGCATGATGCTATTAAGAATTGGACCTTTAGGAGGTGAGTAGGGCATCGTGGCTCCTCTTGTGAATGAGATTAAGGACCTTATGAAAAATGTGTCACCCAGTACACCTAGTATTCAGCTAACTTGGTCTTCCACCTCTTTTCAATGTATGGATTCAGTTCCTTCCCTCCTGGGGTTGAGGCAAGGAAGCGTCATCTGGGAAGAGCAGACCGTAGCCTTCACCCCACAGAGGAATCAAGGGAATGTGCCTATACCTCCCCTTCCCGGCCTCCACAGCTGTGAGACCATTCATTTCTGTTCTTTGTAAATTATTCAGTCTCAGGTAATTTTTTTAAATAAGAACAGAAATTGACTAAGGTACTCAATGTATCTAAACTACAATTGCAACAAGGAGTCCCCGTACAAACTCCCACTGTGCTAAGTCTGGAGCCAGTGTGTATTTTATACTGACAGCCTCTCTCAGTCAGACAGTTCACATTTCAGAGTTCAACAGGCACACGGGATTAGTGGCTACTGCACTGGTTAATAAAGACAATGTACTGGGTTTGTGGACAACAAAATCCATTAGGCCAAACCTGGTTGAGAAGCTTACTCAAGCCAAGTCATCAAGGAGCCACTGCTGTCCCACTGATGTGCCTTTCCCAAGTCGGCTCACAGCACAGGCTCAGGCGGGAGGCTCCTCTCCAGACCAGACTTTGCACAGTGACAACTGAATATAGCTCCAGGCCCAGCACCAGCTTTGGGTCCTCTTAAAGCTTTGGGGTGTTCATATTCTGCAGGCTTCCTGAATTGGGTAACCTGACCATTACAGGACTGGTTAGTGATGAGTATCACAGGATGTAGTGATTGTATAAGGCAATTAAAATCCCCTAGAGCTCACAAGTGGACTCCAGACTCCCTGACCACACCGTTAACCACAGGGAAGGAACAAATTGCACAGAGGAAAATTGGAGTCTTTCTAGCAAGACGCCAGGTAGGGAGCAGATGGAAACGGGCGAAACCAAACTCACTTGCAAATAATAGTGTATAGGCAGATGTCTTGAATTCCTGCTTTGATTTCCTAACCATGAAGGGAGAGAAAATTCAAAGGAAACCACGAGCTCTGCAGCTGGGACCACCTACCTTCCTCACAGCTGGAGCTGATCCAATTATTTGTACCGTATTTCGCTATGCTATGCCAAAAGCCAATTTCAATATTTGCAGACAGCAGAGGGGGCTAGAATGACTAGAATGATAGAAAATGTACCCACTACTATGTGACAAGACAAGAATTTCGAATGAGTAAACAGTGTAGGCTCACTGCTGAAAGGCTCACTTTCACTTTCAAACTGTTTCTGTTTGGGTTCTCTGTTTTGTTTTGTTTAGACAGAGTCTTACTCTATTGCCCAGGCTAGAGTGGGATCAGCGTAGCTCACAGCAACCTCAAACTCCTGGGCCCAAGTGATCCTTCTGCCTTAGCCTCTTGAGTCGATAGATTATAGCTACCACCACCACGCCTGCGTAATTTTTCTATTTTTAATAAAGATGGGTTCTCCTTCTTACTCAGGTTGGTGTCCAACTTCTGAGTATAAGTGATCCTCCCTTCTTGGCCTTCCAAAAAGCTAGCATTACAAGCATTATGAGCCACTGTTTCTGTTCTTAAGAGATAGAATGCAAAATTCTATTCTTTTATTTGAATTAAATAATTTTTCTGAGGAGTATTAAGTGAATATTATTGAATCTGGTAGATGTAATGGAGCTATTGAAATAAAATTTTCATTTTTGAAAGAGGCCAAATCAAGTAAATCAATTCCTCACTGCAGACAGATCAGCTTTTCCTACATGTTGTGCTATAATTGAAGCATTTTTAAAACATGTACCCATATGGGCAAGGACAAGGTGGGAAAATGTTGAAAAATTAAAGACAGGATATGCTGAGGTTAAGATTTAAAGCCTTCTTCAGAAGGCTTATGTTGATGTTATAACAGCATTTGTGCAAATTTTAAAAGAAAAGGTACTTCTGAAATGAATGGTTCATAGCATGGTTGAGCAGGTTCCATAGAAGGGCACTGACGAGGAAGGTGGTTTGCAGAAGCAGAGAGTGGAAAGATTCTTTTCCTTCACTCTGTCACCATAAAACTTCTCTATAATCTTTTTTTCTTTTCTTTTTTTATTTTTAGCTGGGGCTGGATTTGAACCCGCCACCTCCGCTATATGGGCCGGTACCCTACCCCTTTGAGCCACAGGAACCACCCACCATACAGCTTCTCTAGAACTTGCTCAGGAGACAGTAAACTTGTCCAAAGATTGCTGCCATAAGAAGTTCAACAGAAACATCAGGAATATGGGAAAACTGAGTTTCTTCTCTGCTGAAGGAAGTAGGAGGTCTCATCCATACATATATAAGTGATTGTTATTTGTCTGAGTTCCAAACTGACAGCTGAAATCTTCTTCATCTCCTAAATATATACTACATTCCCAAATTCTTCATGATACAACTTTTCTCTAAAAATGATCCAAAAAACAAAAAAATCATGTTTCTATTTCAGAAACAGGACTCAATTCTCATCCTGCTAGTAACTTAACCAGAACTTTCCCAAGGAAACCAAAGTAGCTCCCATAAAATTTCCAAAGACAAGAATCAGGCCCAGATGGTCCAGACTGGAATGTTAAATAGGATGCCCTTACGATGGCCAAGTGAGATGATGTGTTTGCGTTTTTCTGATTCTATTTTAAAATTAGCCTTTTTAAGAGACCCATCTGCTTGAAAATATCTGTTCCACTGCCATGCTGCTATATGAATTTTCTGCCCCGAGACACACAACTGGATGAAGAAATTGAATTTTTAGAAAGCCCCTGTTAAATAATATGCCTAACCCTCACCCCAATTTCATGATCAGCCGTATGTCCACAGAAGGGTGTACTGAATGGCTAAGAGGCACTGACACAGGGGTGTTTAATCTGCTTGGTCAGGCCTAGAAAGAGAAGAGGGAAAACCCTTTGTTCTTCTCATGGGTACTGGCTTTCTTGTACTAAAATGACGGCTCAATTGCATGTCCTCTTCCTGCTAAGTCTTCTGAGTGTTTCCTCAATCTGTAGAGTATTCCTCTGCTCCTCTAAGCCTCGCAAGGTCAATGGGCTCTTTACCTTCTACTTGAGGTATAAGCATTGCACCCAGCAGACCTGAGGTTCCAGGCGTCTTCCCTCATCACCTTCTTTGCCAGCCTTGCTGTATTATATATCAATTTTCCTCACTCTTTGTGTTGTAAACGCTGCCACCCTGCCCAGGGATTCTGTGCTTGCTTTCCACAGCTGCTCATCTCACTGTCAGGACACAGGGAACAGCCTTCCTGTTCTTCTCAGCTGAGCCATGAGTGGATGAATCCAGATTTCTTCATTTTTCTCTCTCCTGGAGAATTTCAATAAATAAGATCTTTTGTTGACTTCCAAGGGGAGAGTGGGATTAAAAAGGTCTTACTGTGGCCCAGGAGATAACACCTGTGGTGTAGTTCTGACCTGGTCACCTCAGCCGCGTGGTCCTGCCGGAATGTCCATGGAGATGGTCTCCTAAGTGTAGGACCGTGCCAGCAATCCTCCCGGCGTCTTCATTCTCAATAGCTGATTAGGGTTTTGACTTATTGGGGCTCTCATCCATTTTCATATGTTGCTCTTTATTCACAAAATCATCAGTAAAACTCTATGCAGGTATTAAAAGACCAAAGAGAATGCCTTCCTATTATTGCAGGTGGCACGGCTAGCCCTAACAAGCTCCTTCTGCGCGATGGAAACAGAGCCATCCATGACAGGAATTAGGAACAGGTCCCAATCAATTCTGGGTGGTAACATGGAGGTTTGGTCTTGACAAATCTAAGAGCCCAATAATACATAGCAGGTGTAATGTGCCGTCCATCTGTCCTGGCTGTGTTTTCCTGGGAATCAGGCCACACTGATGCACAATTAAGACCACACACACCAGACATGTACGTCTTTGGGTTGGTTGCTGTCCGGCATTGCACCAAAAAGGCCTTGGGTCCGTTTTCATTAGTTACAGAAAACCTCCCTCCTCCAGCCTAACACAGCCCTTTCTAATGGTCAATATACGAAAAAATTTTATTCTTCTTGACAAAAGGATATGGCACAGGGGTTAAAGGCACAAGTAAGTGCTACAGGCTGGAGATTGTCCCCATCACGGCCACTGCTTACTTGCCAAGCCCTTTCATTTTACAAACACACCCTCAAATCCAGTTAGAGATTCAGAACTCTCCCATGGTTGGTATGTAGGATTAAGATACAAAGAAAAAAGAATTAAAAGAATGAAGACGACTTAATGGAAATTAATGTGTTGCATCTAAAAAGTTTTACAATATAAATATCTACCTAGTAAAAAGGTAACGGCCAAAAAAATGAGCAGATTAAATTGGGATTTAATCACATGGCAAGCATATAAATAAATGAAGAGTCATCAAGATTTTTACAACCATTCTAATTATCCAAGGCTAGCTCACATAACATTCCAACCAGTAATTAAATAATTTTTCCATGTTGCTATTGACCCCGCCCTTCTTTGGATTAAAAGCAACTCAAGATGGTAAATTCAAACAAAGCTAGGTCTCATTACAGAGTTTTTTTTCTGTTTATAGAGTAGAATTGGCCTAGCAGCCTTATCAAGATGTAATTTACATACTATAAAATTCACCCCTTTAAAATAATTTGCAATGTTCTTTAGTATGAGGCCTGCCCAGAAAGTACCCAGCGTTATTAATACTGTTTTTCATGTTACATGGCTGGGTACTTTCCAGACAGCTCTTACCTATTTACAGAGGTGTACAAGCTTCACCAGCATCTAATTTTAGAGTATTTTTGTCACCCCAGAATGAAATCCTGGGCCGCTGGGCCCTCCCCGTGCTCGTTCCTTCCAGCCCCTGGTAAACACAGGCAGCTCTCTGGCTCTGTGCATGTGGCTATGCCAGACCCTTTAGGACGTCTGTAAGTTTGTCCTGAAGTGTCTAGCATAAAGACGTCTATAAATGGGATGGTAAGGGAGTGTGGTTATATGTGCCTCCTTATGTCCTGTCGTTGTCTCTCAGAATGTTTTGGTTTCATCCACAGTGCAAAAGGTTCCAGAACTACTTTCCTTTTTTATTGCTGGGTAGAAATTTTGTCTGTCGTCAACATGTTGCCTCTTAGCTCCCAGTGCCCCTCAATACGTTCTCTGTGATGGGCTGCTCCTTAAACATGGGCACCGCCTTGGGCTTCCCAGAAGAGGAGGCTGGGCACATTTTGCAAGGGGAAGAAGCTTGCCTGGTTTCTGGACAGGCGTGTGCAGACCGGAAGTGTAGACAGAGGACTTCCTGTGGATCTGCTCCAGCTGTGGGCCCTGGTCGCAGCCCCTTAGCTGCTTTTACTTCTTAGTCTGGTTATAATCTTTCCTCTGCTCTGTCTGCTCAGGGAGCTGACTCCCCACCCACTCTGTGCACCTAGTTGTTCCACTTCTTCAAACGCCCTGCATAGCTGCTGCCTTTGAACACCTCCCAGCTCCGGGCACAGACCCCACTGCATGCTGTGAACACCTCCTCCCAGCTCAGGGCACAGACCCCACTGCACACTGTGAACACCTTCTCCCAGATCGGGCACAGACCCCAGACCCCAGACCCCACTGCACACTGTGAACACCTCCTCCCAGCTCAGGGCACAGACCCCACTGCATGTTGTGAACACCGTCTCCCAGCTCTGGGCACAGACCCCATTGTGTGCTGGCTGCTCCTCCTTGTGTTGCCGAATGTGGCTCACGGTTTGTCTGGCAGCTCAGCACCAACATGGGCCTGGCCAAACTTCTAGACATCTCCAGTCTTAGATGGCAGGGCCACACCTTTCCAGAACAGTCTGAACTGTTCCCTAATTTGCCCTTAGGATACTGTCTCTGAGCCCTAGGACACCAGACAGAATTTCTGTATATCATACGGTGTGCTTTCATCAGTGTTCATAATTCTTTACATTAAACTTGCCATTTAAGTTATTTCAAGCTACCTTTTGGCTGGACCCAGACTTGGGTACTCTATCACTGTACAGATATGTGCATAGGGCTTATCCATCCATCAGTTGGACCTTCGACCCAGAAGCCCATCAATGTCCGTGCATGTCTTTGTGTGAGCACATCTGAGTTCTTTAGTGGAGCTCCTTAGCAACTGGGTCACGTGGTACCTGAATATTTAACGTTTGCGAATCTGCTGAACTATTTTCCAAAGTGGCTGTTGCATTTCTCCTCAGAAATGTGTGAAGGTTCCAATTGGTCTGCATCACATCAACACTTGTTTTGGTCTTTTTTGATTATAACCATTTTGGTACATTTTACACTGGAAATTCAATGTATTGATGCCCGAACTGAAGGCTGAATAAGAGAAAAATCAGAATTGTATCCGGCGTTCAAGAAGAAATAGGAAAGCTATGTCGACTATTTTGTTTGTCTCCCCATCAAAAGTTAAGGAGCCAGTTCCTTCTGGGCTGCGGTAGTAATGAGCCCTCCTTGGATGTATGAGAGCAGTGTAAATCCAAGAAAATTCACATTTTTTTTTTTTTGGAACAAAAGCAGTAGAAAATTTCATTTCAAGAAAAACTTAATATAAACCTTAATAAAATACTGTGAAGAAAATCTGGAGCCAAAAGACAATTTGATTTGTGACTTTTTATATGAAAGTAATTTTTTCATTCTTTTCTTTTCTGGTAGGTTCTTTAAAACTAACTCAACAGTTGATCCAAAAACAACAATTACCCATTATTTTCTAGCTACACCTTTGGACCTGGTACAAATCCAGGGAATGGAGAAATACTCTTTCCATTTGGGATCCAGGAAATCTTTTTCCTCTCTCTCTCTCTCTCTGCTTTCTCTCTCTCGCTTTGGCTGTGCTACAGGTTTCCTGTTTTTGCTCCAGGATGGTTGAAATGTGGGCCGCTCACTGGGATTCAAATTATGTTAGAATAGTATTTGCATTCTAGTTACAAAGCCAGTCTTTGAATTCCCACCTACATGTTCTTGGCTTGAGCCACCGTCCTCACCACTCTAAAGAAATCTAAATCTTTTCACTAAGACAGGATGAAAGAAAAACTGGGTTGAAAGAGAAAAACGTGAAAACTTCCCCGATTAAATCAGCCAAGGTGTCCGGGTCACAGGCCACCTCATGAGCCCTGCAGTTTGAGATTCCACTGAGTAAAGTACACACCTACAAAGTGACCGTAATGTACTAGCGAACATTATAGATTTTTTTAAAATGTTGGGGGCTGGGCACCCGTAGCTCAGTGGTTAGAGGCCTGGCCTTGTGCACTGGGCTTGGCAGGTTGGATCCCAGCCTGGACCTGTTAAGCAGGAGAAAAAAAAAATCTTGGAAGGTGTTATTTAAAATCTTGCAGACTTTCTAGCTGGTTTAAATATGAGATACCAAATGCAGATGCATAAAAAATACATGAGGTTGGGTGTTGGGAAGAACTTGATGCACTAATATTTCTCTCCCACATAAAGCCAGGTTGCCCTGTGATACTAACTAAAGTATCCTGCCCATTCATTGGGCCCTTTGGGCTATGTCCACGTGCCAATAATACCTAAAATCTTTTACAATATTACGATTCTTAGTAAATATTATGGACGTACTAAGATGCCACAGCTCTACACTTAATGGTAGAATAATCAAAATTTTTTCAAAAAGGGCTTTTACGAAGGTTGTTATTTTATGAACATCCTAAAACAGATTACCTCATGTGAATATGGCCCTTTTAGATATACTGTTGATTGCATTTATTCATTACATCTAAAATTCAATCTTAAATTGTGATTTTAGTGGAAATACTGTTTTGAAAATAGTACTCTTTATTCTGGGTAATTGTTAAAATTTATATGATTTATTTTAAAAACTTATTATAGGCAAACTCCCAACCACAAAATGATATGCACATCCCACAGGCCTGAAATCCAGATCAATAACTAATGATTAATTGTGCTAACTCACTCATGTTCATTCTTGTTTATTGAGTTTGTCAATATTTATTCATAAGCAACAATTTGCTATGAAACTTCTTGGTTAATAAGACTCTTCTGTACTAAGAAATACGTACCCTGTGATAGAAGTTTTAACAAACATCTCTTTTATACTCTGAAATCGTTTTCCTAGAAGGGTTTCTTTTGTTACTGCCACAGTTCTTTTCCCTTAATGTTTAATTTTATTTCATTTTTTAAATTGACAACTACTAATAGTATAAATCCCTGAGGTACGTAGCAATGTCCTTCATGAGGCAGACTCCAAAATTCCTAACAAATATAGACAGAAAAAAAAAAATACCCAGCACAAAGTGAAGGTGTTACTCGGAGTGTAATTCTCACTGGAAGTTTCCCAAAGAGTGCACTCCACGTGCAACAATTTGAAATTAGCACAGAATTAATTAATTCTGAAATCAATTTTGAAATTAATTCTTCTCTAATATTAATATACTCACCTATACATAATAAAGCTCAAAAGAAAAAATGTTGAGACAAGATTTGTTTTTCAGATAAAATTTATAACTTTGTTACTAAAAAGAATGGTGGACTTCCACTCTTCCTCTCCCCCCAAATAATATCTTCAACATGTGCTGTGCAGTTTCGCAGTCAATCCCAGTATTCTCGGTGATTCTGTTATTGCCATCAGTAGATGCTGTGGGGGCACACAGGCTGCTGGAGCTGTGAGTAACTGCACTTCCTCTCCTGCCCGGTATGAAACTATTGTGCAGCAAACTTTAGTGGATGTGGAGGAATATCTAGAGCTGATTTTAGTGACCAAGAAATAAATCTTCCCAACTGTCAGATGTGAAATTTTACATGGCGTCTCGACTTAACCTATCTCAGTCCTAGCCCTGCACGTTCATCCCAAAGAGTACCTAGTTTTTGTTCAAATTACCATGTTTCCCCCCAAATAAGACCTACCCCCGAAATAAGCCCTAGCAGGATTTCTATGCATTTGTTAAATATAAGCCCTACCCTGATAATAAGACCTAGTGATGGGCGTGGCCATGCAGACTGATAGGTGTGGCCATGCACATTGGTGGGCATGGCTATGCAGCATATCTGCATGCATTTCAGCGTGGACAGTAAGACATCCCCTGAAAATAAGCCCTAGTGTGTCTTCTTGAGAAAAAATAAACATAAGACAGTGTCTTATTTGGGGGGAAACACGGTAAGGGGAGAGACAAAGTGAGAGTTGATGTAAAAACAAAAAATGGAGAATAGTGAGAGAGTGAGAATAAAAATGCAAAGATGATTTCAGTCCTCAGAATTGGACCCAGTTATCAATGCAGGGTCAAGACAATGATGTCCCTAGTTGCCAGGCTTGAACCCACCTTAAAGTCATCTCCTCTTTCTCTAGGAGTCACTTCCATAGAGCTCACCTTACTGTCACTTCCTCTTCCTCTAAGACTGACAGCCATAGAGCACCAGCCCTCACAGCACCACCTTCTCCAAAGTCTGGGTTACATAATGCACACATTAGCAGAGGCCCTTGGCACACGATTCCTGAGAACACTGACCACAGTGCCCATCGTCTCTCCACAATGAGGTCAAAGTCCTATAAACCTGGGCTGTCCAGCATGGTATCCCCAGCCACAGGTGGCTGCTGAGCACCTGAAATGCGGTGACTGAGACAGACAAAATGAACTGCCATTTTATTTAGTTGTAACCAATTTGAACTCAAGTCACCACATGTGACTAGGGGCTGCGGCAGTTACTGAGCATAACAACTCCACCTGAAGTGCCCCACGGTTAAATCCCTGCAAGTCCCTTTGTCACTGTGAGGGAGGATTTACGTCCTCAATGTTCTTGGTCTTTAAAACTGGATTTTTATTTAGAAAAGAAAAGATCAAACACATTTGCCCATGTATACACACACACACACACACACACACATACACATGCTTTCCAAGGATCAGCAAGTTAGTATAGTCTGAATCTGTGGTCAGGAAGAGAAGCTGTTTCCTAATTGGGAATAACTCCCTTCCTGCTCAGAAAGTGCTCAGTATTTTTTAATCTCTTCTTAGCTTCCTTGCTGAGTATCTACCCATCGTGATGCTTAAGAAATTATCGCACTGCCATGTGTTTTCCCATAGCTGACCCAGCCTTTAGCCAAACAGACATGAAACACAAACTTGGCATAGACTCGTCCTATTTACTTTATGCTGGACTATGTTCTTCAACTAAGCAAGCTTTCTAGCCCTTTACTACATACTTCTGGTCAGAGCAGTATTCCAGTGAGTATAGGTATTTGTTCAATTGGGATGATACCTTTAGAAGAAAATATTTTGATCATATAAAGACCAAATCGTTCACTGTTGCAAATATGGTAGACTCTCCATGGTTGGCCCCCTCCCTACACTGACCATCTCCTTACCAATTATATTTTGTTGAAACATAATAGAATTGCTTTGAGTAGTATGCATATTATATATAATAACATTGAACACCATGAACGTAGGTTAAATTCAAAAGAAAAAACACAATAGATGTTTTGAATTGTAGCATAGATAAGGGGTGATCACTTTACTTTCATGAATAGTAGAAAGTGAATGTTCTAGGCTTTTCGTACCACAGTCTGTGTCACAACTACTCAACTCTGCCCTTTTAACACAAAAGAAGTCACAGACAGTACAGAACCAAATGGACATGGGGTCCTTGTCTGCAGGGCTCAGCCCCAGCCCGCTGGCCCCCAGCCCTCTGGTTCTGCCTGATCTGACCCCACCCCATCCCTGTCACCGCAGGATCAAGAAGTTCTCAGGCATTCCATCATGTCATCTGTAAATGTATCAGTCGGTATCATGCTGACATAAGGATCTCAAGGGCATCTGTTTATGGAGGGCCATTCTTGACATCTACAAGTGTGACTAACATGCAGATTTTTATCCTGTGTATTAAAGTAATCATAGCATTTTTTTAGGAAGTTGGTAAGGTGGAATAAAGCAAGAAAACAGGTTGATTCCTGTGAAAAACATTTTCATCATGAAAATCATGATGAGTTTCCTGCGAATCGCTTATTATACGGCTGAGTTTCTCATACCAGTGAGCAGGAGCTGCTCCCACGGTGAGAGGAGCCAGACGGCCACGCTCACCACCTCTCGGCGGGTACGGCCTGCGTGTGCTAAACGGCGGCATCATGACTCGTGTCCCCACACTCTCTGGAATTTCCACCCAACTCAAGTAAGAAGAGAAGCAAGTGGCCTGCAAAGGCATCAGAGGAAAGGTTACCGCCTCCATCCAAGTGAAAATAAGCTGGCCTTACCTTCGCATCTTGAGAGACACGGAGCAAGCAAACTTAGAATAAGGGCTGTCGTGAAAATAGACATGAAAATAGGTTCTCTGTTTTCACATTGAATCATTCTATCTGCATTTAGCCCCTCACGCAGGAGACAGAGCAGTGTGTACTCATCCACTCGGACAAAAACACGTTCTGAAACATTCATTATCAGTTTTGCCACCAGAGCATTAATAGTTTTAGAAGTAGAGCTTCAGTTGTGGGTGCCGGGCTCCTCGGGTGCCAGGTGTATTTAGCCGTCACTACCCAGACCTGTGCTGGGGCATTGGTGCAACCTACATAAATGCTCCTGGCACTGGGGTCACGGGCTAGAAGAAATCAGACAGGGAAAAGACTGAAAAAGTAAAATAAAAAATAGTATGAAATATCCAAAGTGCTATTGGTAAAGAAAAGTTTAAAAAAAAAAACTTTTTTTGAAAGCTAACTATTCATTTGTGTTTTTTCTTATCTTTTCCCTTTGTTTTGGGAAGAATTTCTCATCCTCGGCGCTACTGACTTTTATGCAGGGCCGCCCCATGTGGTGTAAGCTGTTTGCAGCATTTGGGGGCTCTGTCCTTTAGATGGCAGTAGCATTCTCAACCCCTGGTGTGGCAACAGAGACCATCTCCAGATGTTGCCAGATGTCCCAAGGGCAAGGGGAGAGACCTGATCTCTGGTTGACAGCATTGTTTAAAGGGCACAAGAAGAGGTAGAACTGTATGTGTGTGTATGTGCGTGTGTGCATGTGTGTGCCGTGAGCAGACCTTATGTTCAGATTCTGTAGCTTCACCTGATACCCATAGCCTTAACCTAACTTCCCACCAGGAGGATTCTAATTTTCATTCATTAGCTATATCAACAACTACAGTATCTGGCATGTTAACAAAAATGAGATGTCACAAAGCAAAGGGTGGATTCCTGCCTTTTTTTTTTTTTTTGAGACAGTCTCACTATGTCACCCTGGGTAGAGTGCTGTGATGACACAGCTCACAGGAACCTCAAACTCTTGGGCTTAAGCGATTTTCTTGCCTCAGTCTCCCAAGTAGCTGGGACTACAGGCGCCTGCCACAATGCCCAGCTATTTTTTGTTGCAGTTGTCATTGTTGTTTAGCTGGCCCAGAATGGGTTTGAACCTGCCAGCCTCAGTGTATGTGGCCAGCACTGCAACCACTGTGCTACAGGCACTGAGCCAGGATCCCTGCCTTCTAATGAAGAAGTCTGTGTCAGTGAGTAGAATTCCAGTTGTGGGGAGCAGTGACTGAATCCATTCCCACTGGGTGAGCTTGTACTAGCAAAAGGAAATTTCTGTCCTGTACAAAATTAAATCTCTGTTTTGGAAAGACAGAGTGTCCATACCACAAGTGAAAAGAGGATAAACACTAACTTTGGCAGGTGAAGTGACCAGCTGTGAAGATGATGAGTGTCAGGAAGCTCAGGAGGGGACCCGGGGGCAGCTCTGGTGACGGTTCCATGGCCATGATGACCATCAGTGATTTAGGAAGGAGGACATGTCTATTTTTGAAATGCTAGACTCAAAAATCCAAAAATTCAAGAAGTTTAATAACTCGTGGATAAAACATAATTGTCTTAATTTGTGTTTTTCCCATGTGTTATTAGTGGCTTTTTTTTTTTGAGACACAGTATGTCTCTGTCACCCCAGCTAGAGTACAGTGATGTCACTGTAGCTCACAGCACCCTCAAACTCCAGGGCTCAAGAGATCCTCCTGCCTCAGCCTCCCAAGCAGCTGGGATGAGCGTTCGCTGTCATGGGCCTCAGCTACTTGACTTTGACTCCTCAGTGAGCTCTCCCCGTTCCTTCCCGTGACCACTGCAAGGGAAGGAGCTCCTCAGGGGCACGTGAGGCCGTCCTGTGGTCAGACTGTTGTAAACTCATATTGGACTGATGCAGACATGGGGCTATTTGAAGTGAGGAAACAGCATGTGGCTGGCACAGAATAAATGAGTGTCTCTCCCCAGAACTGGAACTGAGACTAGTCCAAACGCTTGTGTCCCGGGGGAGGCAGCTGAGCGGGAAGCGAGATGATTCTGGCTGCAGCAGAGCACACATCTTTTTCTTCCATCACATCCACACTGCAGCTGCTGACACCAATTACCCAGACGGGTCTGGGGCTGGGAAAGCATGGCCAGAATTGCAAGTCTCTTAGCCAACGACAGGGTCCCAAAGGTCCCCTTACATACATATTTAGGGAAGATGGGGAATTATAGGTAAATGTACATTTACTTACAAAGTGCTCACTACTAATTTTATAAAGGGCTTACAAAATATTGTCTGTGTGTTGATATATAAATATAAAAATGCTGAAAATATAAAATATCCCATAATATAAAACGTGAGTGTGTTGGTTTGCCTATGCACGGCAACAGAGGGGACACCCGAACTACTTTTGTATTATTTATTCCCAATCATGTATGAGATGCCCTTGGTTGGGCATTTGCTTATTTTTTTGTGCACATGCTCTGTTAGATAACCATGTAACCTCTGAGAACTGTAAAATTATATTATTCTCGTAACTTCAGAAAATACAGTGCTTGAAATTCTGCTGTGATTTGAGCTAAAAATTAGGGAAAAAACTATGTTTTTCAAAATTTTGTTCAAAATTCAGTGTCCCATCCCTTTTCAGTGGGTATAGCACCAAAGAAAGAGATGTGTGAGACTAGGCTGGGGTATGTGAAGTGATCTTCCAGGAAAAAAAGATGTATGATCTCATGACAGCACCTTTCTCACCTTCGCTGAGTCCTTGGGTTTGGAATGATGGTGTTCTGAGGATCATGAAGGAGGAGGGGACACATCTTGTGGGAGTTAAGTTCCAGGTTGAGCTTTTGGTAAATCACGGGCCAGATGCCACAAGGGGAAGGACAACATGCCCGGGCAGGTGCATGGTCAGGGAACATGCTGGGGTGTTGGGCCTGCTCTGGGGCTATCACAGATGACACAGGAATACAGGGTTCTGGCCTGCCCTTCATGAGTGATCATTCTTAGGTCAATGCTGAACACCCTCATGGTGTTGTGGGGTTCTGGTGTCACCATATGTCCATTGCGGGGTTCTGGTGTCGCCATATGTCCTTTGTGGGGTTCTGGTGTCACCGTATGTCCCTTGTGGGGTTCTGGTGTCTCCATATGTTCCTTGTGGGGTTCTGGTGTCACCATATGTCCTTTGTAGGGTTCTGGTGTCGCCGTATGTCCCTTGTGGGGTTCTGGTGTCGCCGTATGTCCCTTGTGGGGTTTTGGTGTCACCATACGTCCCTTGTGGGGTTCTGGTGTCTCCATATGTTCCTTGTGGGGTTCTGGTGTCGCCATATGTTCGTTGTGGTGTTCTGGTGTCACCATACGTCCCTTGTGGTGTTCTGGTGTCACCATATGTCCGTCATGAGGTTCTGATGTCACCATATGTCTGTTGTGGGGTTCTGGTGTCATCCCATGTCCATTCGTGACACAGACACAGATGCCCACTGGCATCTGCCATGTACACGAAGCTCTTGGGGGAGCTTCTCTGCAAGCCCTTGGTCTTAGAGAGGGGAGGAGAGATGAATAGCAAACGGACAAAAATATAACAAATGCCATAGTGCTGAGACTGTCCAAATAAAAACAACTGGTTAGAGAGTGACCCAGGCAGGAGGCAGGAAGTGTGCAGTTTAACAGGAAGGATGAGGAGATGAGCAGGGATGACCAGGCTGGAGGGCAGGCCTGATCACGCAAGGCTGATTGGACCTAGGTGACGGACCTTTGCCTTTCCACCCAACTGGTTGAGAAGTCATTGGGAGGATTTGAACAGGGCAGGAATCAGGTTTGACTTACATTTGAATAGGTTCACTCTGACGTGAGGAGGGGGATAAATTGAACGGGGTGAGAATGGGACTGCTGCCTTCATCCAGGGCAATGAGAAGGCTATGTGGCCTCACATTGTCAAGAAACCATTCTAGGGGTGTAGGGATTTCTGTTAAAAGCCAGAAAACAAGAAAGTCAATGTGGATTAAGTCAAAAGCGGGAGATCACGTTTCCTTGAGCATACTGCAGATATGAAGGCATAAACATTAAGTATTCCTAAAGATGAACATTGCTGCAGTGTCTCTGTGAGATACAGACACACCGTGTGGTTTAAACATAAGCTGTATTCCTTTCTATATAGCTGAAATCTCAACTACCCAACAGTTTAAAGTATGGCGGCCAAGATGCCTTCAAATGTCTTGACTTTCATCATTTGAATTTGCTTAATTCTTTCTTGACTATTATACATTCTCTGGGCGGCTCTCTGGACTTCCAGAATAAACTTAATTTTTATCTTTGCATTAAGAGATGCTGGAGGCTAAGGTGCTGGAGGACTGCTTATGAGAAGTGACATCTTAGAACAAATGCCACTTCCAGCCCTGTGACACTCCTAGCCCTGTGCTTAGACCAGTCTGATGTGGGCAAGGTTGGCACAGAAATATTGTCACCATCGCAGTAGAGGTGGCCATCCCTCCTGTCCTTACCAGCTCTATTCTCCCACGCAGTTCTGCCCGAGAGAACTGAAGGGGCTTGTCTGTTTTGATTTTGCTCCAGTGGTTTCTCTGTACACCCTTGAATCAGCGCATGGACAGTAAAGCCAGCTCCTCGCAAAACAGATTAGGGTGAGGCAAGAAAGAACTGTTACTTTTAACCAAAATATCTTGGGCAGAATTATTTTAACGAGAAAGGCAACTGCAGAAAGGGATCCTGCAGGCCTCACAGGGGAGTTAAATGCCACTTCTATGGCTGTGACTCTTCAGCGAGACAGTCAAATCACTTGGAAGCTCAACTTTCTTCCAGGCCCAATGCGGATGAGAGGTGTTTCCGTGTCATGGGTGGGCCAGGAGGTTTACATGAAGTGATCTATGCCCGGCACTTTGCATGTCCCAGACCACAGGAACACCTGCTCAGCTGCTTGGTGTTTCCCAAGGAGTCTCAGCCTTTTTCCTTGTTGATCCATTTTTTGAGTTCTTCAGTTCTTTGGAAGGGAAGTATACAGGTCAGTGCACATGGATCCCAGTAGACAACCTCAAGCATGTTACCACTTCCAGATATGCATTCACCAGTGAACTGCAAGATTTGAGAAAATATCAAGTCATTTTTTATGAAAATGGGTTTAAGCATGAAATTAAAACATAGGCATAGACCTGTGTAAAGTGGAAAATATTAGATGGCATGAGAGCGTCCTCTGAAGAGTACAGATATTCCCGATTAATATCTGGAAGGCTGGTTCCTAAGCCTCATCACTCACCCCATCACCTGCGGGGCTGCATGACCCTGATTCTGTAAGCCTCAGTGGGGCCACATCACTCACATTTTTAAGAGACTAAGGTGCTGGAGGACTGCTTATGGGAAGAGGTTTTAAGAGGTTCCCTGTTGCTGCTGGTTTGGAAACCGCATTTTGAGTCCCATTCACTAATCTAGAGAAATGCTCTTACTCTCTCAAAATGCAAATTGATAGCGGTATTTGCTTCAAATTTAAATTCAAGTCAAATACAGAAAATTATTGTTGTGTTGAAACTGTATTTCTTCATCATTCTACTTGTCTGCCTTTCCTAAAACACCCAGTCCCCAGCACCCACCGACATCGATCTTGAACGGAACGCTTCTTTAGATACCAGTAGCGCCCCGAAGGCTTGAGATGTGCAAAAACCTCTAACTTAGGAACTTGTGTGTGGAAGTGGGAGGAACGTCTGCTTTGATGGCTGGGCTTTGCGTCTCTCAGCAAACATGTTAGAAATAATGGAAGAACCAAATGCTGCTTCTTTCAAGGTAATTTATCTGCCTCGGTCAAAGGGAGGGGAAATCCCAGTTGCCTTTTGAAGTCTAAGATGTTCCTTATTAGCGAGACAGCTTTAAGATTCCTGGAGGTATGAGCCAAGCCGCGAGAGATGGTACACACGTCTGCCCTGTGTTAAAGGTCCCCTCGATAGACGGACACCCTCCTCTGCACTGTGTTTACTTTGGAGGCATCCTGAACCTTCTGCTGACAGAGATGAAAATGTTACCTAATTTGCTAAGAGTTTAGAAATCAGAAAATAACTGAGGAGGTAAACACCCAGCTGAGACTGGGCACGTTTTTATCTCGGGTTCATTACGTTCAGAGTTTCACACACATCTAGGGGCTGAGAGCAGGTAAATTATTACGGCATCATTTTAATTGAAACCGCCTCAGGGCGTAATTTGTTTTGGTTTGTGTTTTGGCTGTTGTTTTCTAGTGGCTGCTATCTATATTAGCTACTGTATTTGCACCTGATTGAACAGCTGTCCTTGGATTCATATGTGGCCTGACAATTAAGTTCAGGGACTCATCCTACAAAAAAAAAAAGCTACTCAACCTCATGGCTGTGTATTGCTAGGTCACCTTTGAAGCATTTCCCTGGGAAGCTGGGCACCCACACCAGCGCCCAGGCCACCCCTCAAAGCAATTTTTGTGGGATTTCCTGAGCTTAATTCTCAGACCTCACACGATAATGGCTTTGATGGCCATTCCAGGAGAAGTGTCCCAAAACATAGCCTTTTAGACTATTTACGTAACTTAGAAGAAACAGACCAGTTAGGGCACTATCTCTGGGCTTCGTAATGTGTGCTGAGGTTTTAAAGGACCAGCTTATTTGTAGATTCTGTATAGAAAAAACTACTGTCTCTGAGGACGGGAAGATGAGTCAAAACACACATTTCTCTGGAACATCCTTCAGGGGCATTCTTTTTTCTTCTGGCTAGATGAACTAATCTAATCTTTAAAGAATAGAATACTGTATTCTTGGCAAAGAGGATTATTCTTCTGAGGCGTCTAATCAGCTAGTAACGTGGGGGCTTCAGTTCAGGCCTCTGCACTCTCGGCCTCCCAGAGCAGCCCTCACCCTGACAAAGAAGAGACTGTCAGGAGACTAGTCTTCCTCCTTGGACCACCAGGATTATATTTGATTGCTTTCAGCGTCCACCTAATCACAAAAATCTTTACAGTTTCTTTGCTTGTCAGAGAAATGTTTCTCATTATTTTATTTTTAAAGTATTTTGTGAATATCTTTTTATCTTATTTAAAAAAGTGTGGGGTAGTTTGGTTGATCTTGAGTCATATTCAAAATTTTTTAAAGCAGGAAACAAAAGCAACACTGAAATGAGTTTGTGTTTTTACTTTTTTCTTGGAATGACTTCTTTTAGGTAAAATTGCCATTATTTTCAGTAAACTGTTTTTAGGGGAGGAGATAAATTTTGTTGTGCTTAATGGGCATATTCATAAAATGAGTACAGCATTTTTAAAATTGTATTCCTCATACCAATAAATATAAATCCTACGTAGGTGAAGGTGTCCTAAATTATTATGGTTTAGGGCAGCGCCTGTGGCTCAGTGAGTAGAGTGCCGGCCCCGTATACTGAGGTTGTAGGTTCGAACCTGGCCCCAGCTAAACTGCAAGAAAAAAAATAGCCAGGCGTGGCAGGCACCTGTAGTCCCAGCTACTTGGGAGGTTGAGGCAAGAGAATCACCTAAGCCCAGGAGTTGAGGTTGCTGTGAGCTGTGACGCCACAGCACTCTACCGAGGGTGACAAAGTAAGGCTCTGTCTCTAAAAAAAAAAAAAAAATTATAGTTTAAAATCTTTAAAATATGGAGAATATGAATACCAGAGATATGGTTTTTATTTTAGTTGAAGTTATCATCAAACCCATATTAAACTAATGTAATATCTGAACTGCTGATTAAAACTCCATTTGAAAGGAAATAGGTGGCAAAGCATTTATTCCTTTTGTTTAGAAATTACATTTTATTAGTTTTCTTCTCCCCCACCTCCTGAGCAGACAGTTGGCAGTGCATGGACATGACTTTGGTTTGGGGATGGAGGGTCACTGGCGTCTGGCAGGTGCAGGGGAGAGAAGGTTCTCCACATTCTATAGCACAGAGGACGACCCACCACGAGGGGTCCCAGAGCCCGAGTATCAGTCATACTGAGACTGTGGCAGCCACAACTAGAGGCAAGCTGGGCTCTGACCTTGAGAAGCTTTAAAGTTTTGTTGGCACAGCCCCACCCCAGCTGTGACTTGATGCTTCAGTCTTCCAGGAAGGAGACCTGTGTGAGTCCAGACCTACCTGCTTTTCAGCTTAACCACTGAGAAAGGCCTGCCAGGGACTTCTCTGGAACTGCTGTCTGATGTCACGCCAGCTGGGTCCTGTAACTGTGCGTGGGGCAGCCCACCTGCCCAGTGCTGTGTGCTGCATTGAGGCCCAGCGCCCTCCACACGGTGCACCTGTGTTTTCACTCAGTCCTTTTGCTTTCAAGCATTGGCTGTTTGTGAAGTGGTTCCAAAGATGGGAAACTGCTGGGGTACACAGACATTCATGAGGTTCCAGCATTACCCTGTGGGTTTGTGTAGAGAGACACGGTGGCTAGCCAACCGGCTTTCCTGGTAGACCAGACTTGAAGAGTAAAAAAAAAATGGATATGATTAATAGTTCCTTCCAGTGGGGCATGGATGTTGAGATTCTGGGGAGAAAAAGGGAATTTCTTTCTGACTTCTGCTCTGTGAGTTTTTACACAAACACCTGGAACAAATGACTACAAATTTCTGAAAGTTCCTGAGACTCAGTAGAGATTAAATACCTCACCTAAGGCTCTGGGATTTGAACCCAGCTCCTTTCCAGGAAGCCTCTTGACGAGATGTCCCAGGTTACTATTGTGGTGCTCAGAATCCCCTCCTTGGTCACATGCCCTGCAACTGCGTCTTCTGTGTTGGGCAGGGCCCAGGAAGGGTGGCAGGAGGGTACTTCCTCAATTAGGGTGGCTTAGGTGGCAAAGGTAATCGGGTGTCCACCCCACGATTCCACAACACTCCACAAGTCTCTTTTGTCATTGACTGCAGAGAGGTTTTCCCACTGGTTTTGAGTCACTAAATGGCCACATTGTGGGAGGATCCTGGGTGGGGCTAGGACCTAAGGACAGATGGCAGGGTTGCTCTGCTTCCATTGGGACTCATGTGTTTTTAAAGCAAACATCTAGAAAGCCGAGATACTTGAGGGATGTGCTGTCCTCAGGGGAGGGACAAGGGATGCAGAGAGAAGGCAGAGGCGGGGCAGAGTGGGGTCTCGGGGACCAGGTGCTGGGGCAGACCAGGGTAATAGGCGCTGGGGCAGAGTGGGGTCTCGGGGACCAGGTGCTGGGGCAGACCAGGGTAACAGGTGCTGGGGCAGAGTGGGGTCTCGGGGACCAGGTGCTGGGGCAGACCAGGGTAACAGGTGCTGGGGCAGAGTGGGGTCTCGGGGACCAGGTGCTAGGGCAGAGTTGGGTCTCAGTGACCAGGTGCTTGGGCAGACCAGGGTAACAGGTGCTGGGACAGACCAGGGTAAGGGATGCAATGGTCCTGCCTGGAGAAATCACCTGCATGGTGGTGCTGTCTGCTGAAGTCAGAGTCTCCAAGGAGAGCAGACAGACATGTTCGGGGTAGAAGATAGGTTTTCAGGGTGGGGAATATACTCTTGTGCTTTGAGGATAGTCACACGGAATTACCAAACAGGACCAACTCAGGAGAGAGGCCTGGGTCAAGGATATAAACGTGAAAATGTCAGTTATGGATTACAACGCACACACTGTGAAGTGTGGCACTCGCAGGGCGACTTTACTCACAGGGGACTCTTGGCAATGGCAGAGGCGTTTATTTCAGCCTCACATTCAGAGGGAGGGGGGCTGCCAGCTGGTGGTGGCTTGAGGGCAGGGGTGCTGTCAGGCATCATCCTATGCAGAGGACAGGCCCCCACCAGGGGAATGACCTGGCCCCAAAGGTCAGGAAGGTTGAGGCTGATAAACCCTCTTGTTCCTTTGGAGAGGAGGGTAATGTTTGAGAACAGCATCTTCTGATCCTTCAATACCAAAAGGAAAAATATAAGGAAAGGGTCTCATGAGGACCACTGAAGAGAAAGATTCAGAGACACAGAAAACCAGGACACCGTGATGGCAGAGGAGCTGAGGGAGGAGCCCTGGACGGTGGGGCCAATGAGAAATTGAGAACAGAAAGACCACAGAAGTGGGAAGTGCCCACAGGCCACATGGGTGGGAGGGGCTGGGGTCTGTAGGGGAGCAGTGGGGTTGGCGGAGAGTTGATCTTCCTGTGCCCAGCAGGGTTGGTGCCAAACAGGACAGGAGGAAGGGGATGTGCGAAATGGAGAAAGCTTTTGGACCCCAAAAGGGAGGAGAGACGTTGGTTCATCTAAGGCAAGAGGGGGGTGAGGGAAGACTTTGTTTTCAGAAAGCACTTCCCATTTAGATATCCATGGAAGGGGATGGAGGGAGGGGACCCTGAGATACAGGGAAAGCAGCCTGGTCCCCACAGGGCGAGGGGGCTGAACAGGTTAGAATCATGAGCCCTGGGGGGGTGATTAGTCTTCCATAAGGGGGGGCATCTTCTGCATTGTGGGGAGAGGGAGGTTGCAGGGAGAATGCGTGCTGACAGTGGTCAGTACTGAGAATAGAAGGAAAACGCTCGGCGCCCCAGGTGCTGGCTGTGTGCATTCCCGTCCAAGAGATAGCTGGCCCCAAGCAGGTGACATACCCTCTCTCACCTCCCTTCTTTCATCTGTGAAATGGAGTAGTAAGAATAACAACCTCCTCTCCGGGTACCGTGATGATCAAATACGGAAACGTATGAAACATGTTCAGACTCTGGGCATTTAGTAGGAACTCCGTAAACCTTTGCTAATTCTCATTATCAGCTCAGATTGAGAAAGTTTAAATATAGTGGTAGGAAGTTTAAGGAGAGCAGAGCAGTTTCCAGACAAGCTTGGGGGGTGAATGGAGCTGGCAGGTGCCCGGGGCAGTCAGACACAGAATGGCCCCTGTGCCCAGTGGAACTGGCAGAGACGGGCACTCACCCGTCAGCACCACCTGCATCATCTGAGCGCTTTCTCCCCGGGCCCCTCTCTAAGTCCCTTGCTGGTCGTCCTGTTCAAGTTCCTGGTTCTGAAGTTCTGCTCATTTGGCTTCTAGAAGGGAGACAGGATGGGAAGGTGGAGACTGAGCTCTGCCACCTGTGTGAGAGGCCCGCTGGTGGGGCATTGCTTGCTGGGGGTGTGCCTTCTCTAGCAAATACCTGGAAACTCTAATGATGCCCCAGGTGAGAGGGAGGAGCCCAGTGCACAACAGGGACAGGTTTCCTGGTACCAGACGCTGACCTCCCAGTGGCTGTGATAAAGGAGCAGAAAGTAGAGAGAGGTGCCAGGCAGAAGGAGGCGGCAGCTTCAGGTCATGAGGACGGGAGATTTGCAGCTGGTCTCAGGAAGGTGCTCCCTCCTCTGCTGACACGGAAGGGAGGAGAATGCAGCCAGGCCACGGCGTCTCCATGAGGCTTTGCACACCTAACACATCAGAGGAAGGCTGGCATTCAGGGTTCCCCTCTGGTAGCACCATGCTCAGGCTACCTTTGGCTGACTTCACTCTGGTGGCCATCCCAGGGTGTGCCGGCCATTCCTGCAATGCTGTGACCTTCCACATGGTTCACCTAGGCTGCTCAGCCACCGAGGTACCTGACCTGCCCTTCCCTCAACACCAAGGCTCGGGCCACTCCACTCGGACCCAGCCTACTGTAGCCGATCTTGGTTTTAGGTGGCATCTGATTATGAACCATGTACATTTAGGCTGTGGGCTTTATCCTGGAGCACCAGTGGTACAAGGTGCAAATTTGCTTCAGAGACATGGCAACCAACGCCTTGGTTCACGGAATCAGGTTGTCACCCTCTGACTTTCTGCTACTTGAATAGATAGAGTCATTGATGTTTATTATTTGCTGACAGGTTTAAATTACACACATTTGGGACCTGATAGAAAGAAAAATGCTTGTGAGATGAAGTCACTTTCAAAAAGAAATGCAGAAAAATCACAAAATGGACTATAGTCTTGTCTCCAACATAAACAGATAAATAAGTATTGGATTTTTGTATCCAGTGACCCAACGGACAGTCAATAAATACTGGTTTCCCAACAGCCTGCACATTTCTTACGATTGTAATAACAACTTCAGACCCTCACCGTGAACGCTCCTTTCCCCAGGAATACACTTTCTCTGCGGCAAAACATGACGGTATTTTCTTGGCAAATTAGGATGATATATTGAGTCTGATGTCATGGTCTGCAAGTTGAATCCAGACTCAATATATAAAGTAATTGTATATACTCATGGGCAAAGGGGAGGATTTAGAAAAATTATTCATTATTATTATGTTATTATTATGTTTATGACTGTTAGAGGGCTCCAGGTCTCCAGATTCGGAGGGCAGTAATCACCAGAAAACCAGGCTCCGCGCTGAGATGATTGTGGCTGTTTATTTACTTTACATATTAGCTCTCCATTATGTCCAAGCTCTTTTCTCTCTGATGGTTGATCTCAACAGATGCTGGGTTCACAGCTCTGCGGAAGACATTCTTTCAGCCTTCATTGCCCTCCGCGGGGGAGACAGTTAAGTTGCCCAAGGGTCCGATGCAATGAAATCACATTCATGACAATTCAGGGAACGTGGAGTAGGAGACACATAAACTCCCTTTACACCACGTGCATCTGCGCACATTTGCCACTGTGTTCTGTGGACCTGACCTCAAGAGTCAGGCTGGTTTCCCCATCTCTTCAGGGAGGAACCACGCTCACCCAGTGTGGCCATTTTTCCTTGCTGCTGGTTTCAACACAGGCTGATGCTTTTTCTTTTACCAGGCTCTTACTGCGATCCCCTGACCCCTCCTCTTTTTTTCCTTTTGGACTGAGACAAAATTTTAGACGTTGTTAAACATGATTAAAAATTTAACAGGGACACCAAGAGTTAATGTCTTTGTTTATTCCTAAATCTCAGCTTTGCCCTGGAGTAGTCACATTCGATAAAATGTCCTGTCTGTTATTCCCGCTACAATGGGGATTCAGGGCCATCACTGAGAAAGACTTTAATCACCCTTCTTTTATTTTGTCAGGATAAATAGCCGTCATGAGGGGGAAAAAATAATAAAACTATCAGAAAGTTATGAAAAATGCAAGAAAAAAATTGAAGGAATTTCAAGACATATATTTTCTTTATAAAATACATTGCGTGGTATTATTTCCTGGAATGCTCAGGAAGAAATGTTTACCTAATGGCTAAACCACCAATACAGAGACTGGGACAGCTGCAAAGGGGGTATGTTGTTGGGTCTTTGAAAATCTTAATGACATTTACTCTTTGCCTCTAACATGACCAGTGTAAAGTGTTACATCAGAATAATTAGTTTTCCCCATAAAAATGTCACTTAAAACTTATAAAATAACATATAATCTCCCCAGTTTGATTCGGCCCCATTGAAACTCTATGACATGGGGACCAGATCACCACTAGAAACATAAGTGAAACTGAAATATTTAATGGAGGAATTTCCTTCGAGCATCAGAGGTAGACTTTTAAGCATTACCTTCCCATCTAATTTCTCTCCTATAAGATGCTCTTTGGAAGCCACAAATTCTATGGGAACCTCATGCCAATGGTTGAGGTGGAAGTTACATTCTGGGCATCACTGTGGCCTGTGACCTTTGTCTCTGCTCTTCACCATGTGACACTAGCCAGACCTTCTATCTTGGGGCACTGCGGTGTCTCAGCCTGCTGTGTGTCTCTCCTGTGGTCAGGCATGACCTCACCTCCTAGCATCCCTGGAGTTGGGAGTTCAGATGGCCTGACACTGCAATGATATTCTAAATTCAAGCTTGAGCCAAAGGGGAATTTGAGCTAGGCAGCCCTGACCCCTTCTCATGGTAAAGGGAGTGAAAAAATTCCGATTCTAAGAAAGCAACTTTTCCTGAAGATATCAAGTCTTCAAGATAGGATGTTAACTAGCTGGTCCCCAAATACCAGGAAAAGTGTTCTTTCATTTGAAATTTGCCTCAGGCATTTGGTAATGAGTCCTTCTGTGTCATGAGAAGGCAATGCAATTAATTGATTAGAAATTGTAATACACAGAGCCTGTAGTTTCTGTTTATTAGGGTGGAGAAGGTGCAGTGCATGCCGGGAAGGGGACTGGAATGTGGCCTCCTTCCTGTTTCTTTGCAAGCAAAGCCTGTCTTCATCTGCACTGTCCAAATGGCATTGACCTGCCTACACTTTGACCTCCTTTAATGGAAAGAGCTTATTTGTTTAATTGTTTATTTTGGAAGTTTGACCTCTTCGTTAAGAAAAGGCAAATTTCACAAACCGTTCTGGATTTGTCATGGAAAGTAACAGGCGTTACACTTTCCCTCTCACATTTATATGGAAGTCTGGTGTGTCTGATGAATTCTGGTGTGTCTGATGCTGTTTACCTAGAAGAAGAGACGTGGGTACAGGGCTGGGTCTAGGTACCCAGGGATGAATACAGACAGAACCGTAGGCCTTGAGGGATACAGTTATATAAAAGCATGCACATTTGATGGTTCAGCATTGAAGGGGAAAAAGTTCCTATAGTTTACCTTATATAACTCTCAAAATTTCTCACCTATTTTAGCCCCCATTCAACTCTTTCTTGGAGAAAAGATGGGTCAGCACATGAGAGTACAAACTGGAGGCCAAGGCTGCACTCACTCCTTATTTGCTGCATAACCTCAGGCAAATTCTTAACCTCTCTGGGCATCAGTTTTCTTATTTGCAAACTGGGAGTCATGCCGCGGCCCCACAGGAGATTGATGTGAGAATTACACCTAAAATGAAAGGTTACTAGAACAGTTGGTGATGAAGTGAAGGGCTCTACAACTGTGAGTGAGTGCTGTCCCTGTGGTTGCAGAAAACAATGTTCTAAGATTTTAATTAGTATTATCGAGGCCACAAGAACGGACTCGTGATTCAAGTGAGGTTCTGGTTCCAAGGCTGTCTCCTAAGGACAGATTGGCTGATGGCAGTTTGAGTCTGGTCTCTCGGTTGTTTCCCCAGGTCTCTGGAGTTCCAAATCCATGAACTAGGATGTGTTCTCCTGAAGGCTGTTTCCTTCCTTCTCACTTGTTTGCCCTCAGTAGAGTGCTATTGTGTCATAGCTCACAGCAACCTCAAATTCTTGAGCTTAGGCCATCCTCCTGCCTCAGCCTCCTGAGTAGCTGGGACTACAGCGCCTGCCACAGTGCCCAGTTAGTTTTTTTTAAGAGACGGAGTCTTGGCTCGGCGCCTGTGGCTCAAACGGCTAAGGCGCCAGCCACATACACCTAAGGTGGCGGGTTCGAATCCCCAGCCCTGGCCCGCCAAAACAACAATGATGGCTGCAACCCCAAAGAATGGCCAGGCGTTGTGGCGGGCGCCTGTAGTCCCAGCTACTTGGGAGGCTGAGGCAGGAGACTTGCTTGAGCCCAGGAGTTGGAGGTTGCTGTGAGCGTGATGCCATGGCACTCTACCCAGGGGGATAGCTTGAGGCTCCCTCTCAAAATATATATATATATATATAAATGATGTTTCCCATCTATTTCACATAAAATTGATGTGTTAGGACTAACAATTGCTAAATTTCATTGAATGACTACTACATACCAGAAACTGCTCTAAGTGAGCTTCACAACTTTAGAGGCTGATACTTAATTATAACACCCATTTTACAGATAAGGAAATTTTACAGATAAGGCATGGAGAGGTTACATTACAAAGGTGGTTAAGTGGCAGAGTTAAGATTTGAAGCCAGAAAGTCTAATTTCAAAGTCCATGCCCTTCACCATTCTGAGGCATTTTAAGTTTCCTCTCATGATCCAAAAGCTCAGGACAATGGTTGAACAGAGAATCTCAAGTATAGTAAGTAGTAACTCACACAGCCTCATCTTTGACACCATAATAGAGAGTACTAGTCCTCTGAATCATTTTCACATGCTGCACAAAATCTAAAATCAAGGTCAATCACTATGCAAATTTCCCAATGCAAACCATTCAAAAGATACTCAGCAACTAAAGGTTGAAATGTGAATCAGAATACCCACTTGATTGAATTTTTGTATTAAATTATAGCCAGAATCTGAGGGGGCAGGGATTATTTTTTAATCCATGAATGCTTAAGTATCTGATATAAATCAGTGCAGTATTTGCATATAACCTATGCACATCCTTCTGTATACTTTAAGTCATCTCTAGATTACGCATACTTAGCATAATGTAAATGCTATGTAAACAGCTGTTATATTTTTTAAATTGTGTACAATTTATTATTGCACTGTTTTTTTTATTAAATCATAGCTGTGTACATTAATGCAATCATGGGGTACAATATGCTGGTCTTATATACAATTTGAAATATTTTCATCAAACTGGTTAACATAGCCTTCACGGCATTTTCTTAGTTATTGTGTTAAGACATTTATATTCTACACTTAGTAAATTTCACATGTACTCTTTTTTTTTTTTTTTTTTTTGAGACAGAGCCTCAAGCTGTCTCCCTGGGTAGAGTGCCGTGGCCTCACAGCTCATAGCAACCTCCAACTCCTGGGATCAAGCGAGTCTCCTACCTCCACCTCCCAAGTAACTGGGAGCACAGGCGCCTGCCACAACGCCTGGCTATTTTTTGGTTGCAGCCATCATTGTTGTTTGGTGGGCCCTGGCTGCATTCGAACCTGCCACCTTAGGTTTATGTGGCTGGCGCCTTAGCCACCTGAGCCACAGGCACCGAGCCATTCACATGTACTCTTGTAAGATGCACCGTACGTGTAGTCCCACCAATAACCCTCTCTCCACCCATTCTCCCATTCCCTCCCTCTTCCCTTTCCCCTTCTTTTTGGGCTATAATTGGGTTATAGCTTTCATATGAAAGCTATAAATTACTTTCATAGTAGAGATGAGTACATTGGATACTTTTTCTTCCATTCTTGAGATACTCTGCTAAGAAGAATATGTTCCAGCTCCATCCATGTAAACATGAAGGAGGTAAAGTCTCCATCTTTCTTTAAGGCTGCATAATATTCCATGGTGTACATATACCACAATTCATTGATCCATTCATGGGTCGATGGGCACTTGGGCTTCTTCCATGAGTTAGCAATCATGAATTGGGCTGCAATAAACATTCTGGTACAAATATCTTTGTTATAATGTGATTTTTGGTCTTCTGGATATATACCTAGTAGAGGAATTGTAGGATCAAATGGTAGATCTATTTTTAGATCTCTAAGTGTTCTCCAAACATCTTTCCAGAAGGAACATACTAGTTCGCATTCCCACCAGCAACGTAGAAGTGTTCCCTTTTCTGCACATCCATGCCAACATCTCTGGTTTTGGGATTTTGTGATGTAGGCTGATCTTATTGGAGTTAGATGATATCTCAAGTGTTTTTTTTTAAATTAAGTCATAGCAGTATACATTAATACTATTATGGGGTACAGTGTACTATTTCTGTATACAATTTGAAATACTTTTATCCAACTGGTTAACATAGCCTTCATATCTTTTTCTTAGTTATTGTGTTATGTAGGGGACGCCAAGAGCCAGATGACATCTGAACAAGATGATCTGCAGCTGAGGGGTGGACCCTCGG